>MLYV02000604.1:0-39177 GCA_001913855.2 Hermanssonia centrifuga | reverse complement strand
AAATATCATCAGATAAAACTAGAAAGTTCTTGTAAATTTTTACAAAATGTTATATTGAAAATTGTGAATAAAGTTTATACTCTTTTCAAATTATTTTCAAGTTTTATTCTAGCCAAAAATCCCCACAGATATCCAGTGTTCTTGACTCAAGCCGTGATAGATGCAGGCCGTAGTGCCAGAGAGAGATAAGGCCAAGCGAGAGTATACTGGAAATTAGACGAGACTAGATATCACTAGATAGCGACGAAAGAAACGAAACGAGATTCAAAGAAAGCGAAGGTAAAGAACCTGAAGTGTAAGAGAACAAACATGGTGCAAACAAAAAGCGCAAAGGCGCCAGGAAGCAGGCGCGCGTGTTTTATACCGGATTATACCGAGCGAGATGGATTTAGATCTAAGTATCTCTCACTATACCCGGTGAGAGCGGTTTCTCACTGGGCTTACAGCCTGAGTGCCGCCCTTTGGCTTTTGAACTTCACTGCAGCAGTGCAGCGCAACGACATTGCATGGCAAGACCGAGGCTCCAATACTTTATATTGGACTGCTCACGTAAACGAAATTTTACGCAGTATAAATAATATTAGGTTTTGGTATTTAAAACCCCCCTTTACTCTTTATAAACTGTTTACAACTGTTTCTCTTTATTTACACCTTTTCTGTGAAGGGTTGAAGGCAAAAGGTCTGCGAGAGGCACGGCTCATTTGCGCGAACAGACGACTCGTCCTTATCTCCGAAGACTAACTCGACGCGTCCTGCAGATTGCGGAATTGCTTCCCTGGCCTGTCAAGGACGGATTATCCCGGACCAACCCACGGCTTGCGCCGCGGGCGGTATAGGGTCACCAAGTTTTCTGGAGGGGACGGTCTTGAACCAGCGCACAGACGAGTTTATCCGTTGAAGATTTAGACCACCTCACATTCCCGGTTTAGGGCCGCTACAGCCACTACACCAAGGTGCCGATGAAAAACATGACGTGATTAATATTGTATCATGAATTACGGCGCCCGTTGGCTTCTTACAAGCTGCGCAATGATTCAAGGGCGGCCAAAACGAATACCGCGCTACTGAGCATTTTAATGCAAGTATATGCAAATCACCAGCCCATTCGAGGAAGCCTCATAAAAGAGCACGGCTCCGACACAACGTATTTAAAACACGCTCAGACCTAAAATTGAGCAAGCCGCATGCACTACGAACATCTGGTAGACAGATATCAGAATGCCACGGGCGCTTGGAGGCCCTAGCGTAACAGATGATCATGACAAGACATTGTTGTGCGACACAGATCACTTTACTGGAACTGTAGACATTCCTAAAAACCAGAAAAGTGGTTCATTGAGAATTGTAAACCTATGTCTGAAGTGCATTGTGGTCAAACAAAAAAATGAAGCCAATATAGCTCATACATGACTTACCTAGCATCATGCAAGCTGATCATCGTTAACGAGGACTTATTGACTCACCAGTGTTAAATGTTCATTCTGGTCAATTGCAACCAGGGTACATATCTGCATGAAAAACAAGTGATCCAAGTTATCTCATCTAGAGCGAATGAGGTATTATCTCGACACCCGTCAACGAAGTGATGAGCGAATCCGATACATTATCCATCAACCTGCCTATGGGAAGCAGACACGCGGAATATCAAGCCGGAAAGCACGCTGAAGGGTATGCACCGCCATGACAACCAATGAAAAACGTGAGAAGAATCAGGCGGATGAGGCCAAACCATTGTCGTTTGTCGTGCGGAACTGTAGATGAACGACCATGCACAGATTCTGACATTCTGACCCGTTTACATCTCGAGGTTGAAGGTCGCCAAGGGTTCCAGAGTGAGAGTGATCGACGAAAGGGTGATAATGCGAACAAAAACAACTGCTACTTGGTGAGCCTGGCGCGACAAAAAGGTAAATTTGACTGTGGTGAGCACCGTTTCCTGATGTCGAGAAAGACGTACTAGTAGCGACAAGAACGGCGCGAGCAATGCACATAACATTCATCGCGCAAAGAACTAAGAGGTCGACCGCTGGACGAGAACAAAGAACGATCTTTGTGGAAAAGAGAAGCGCCTGCTGTGGAAAAGTTTCTCAGGAGCCGGCCGAAGCGCCGAGATAGCAGGAGTCATTGTGTGCCGCAGTGTCAGCATTTTGCTCTGTCGTGACGATGCGGGAACTTATCGAGAGAACGGGAGAAGTATCATGGACATCTGCTACAAAACTTTCAGACACGATGCGCAACAGAAAACGATGGTCAGAGATATGAAGGGGACACAGAAATGCGATGATGGTGGTAGAGCGAGATCAAAGAATGATATGTGGCTGATTGATAAGCAAAGGCGAAGTTTTGGTCGGAGTTTGAATCTGCTCACGTATATATGGCCCTCGCGCGCGAGTCCTTTTACTCCTTTCCCCCCCTCCGTAAACTTCCCACGGTATCCGAATCTTAGATTAGCTTCGTTCCGTGCCCGACTCTTTTCATTGACGCCCAACGTCGACGATATATAAAATGTCTTTCGCTCTTCCCGCTCGTCAGGTTACATTTGGTCGCTCCACGCACGTCCCTGCCCAGCAGCAATACCAGCAGTCGCAGCCGCAGCCTTACTCTCAACAGCCTCAGCAGGCTAATGGCCTCGCACTGCCTTATGCCTCCAATCCATACTTACCAGGGCCATCGAGCCTCGCTCTCCCTGGTCCCACTCCATCCGCGCTGTCATATCCATCACAGCCGCAACCAACTCAAGTGCAGACGCAGCCACAAACGCAGTCGCAGTCACCAACTCTCGTCGGAAGCTCACAGTCCCTGGCGGGTCCTTCTACACCTGGCCCCTCAGCCGTCCCTGCTACACCCGCTCCGTTGACTCTCGAGCAACAACATATCACTGCCGTCGAGGGTATTGTGCCGACATTGCAGAACATCGTCGCCACAGTTAATCTCGACTGTCGTCTGGACCTGAAGACGATCGCGTTACACGCGCGCAATGCAGAGTACAACCCCAAGGTTTGTAATATTTGATTTTCACCTGTGTGAATGTCGGACTTCTCTCCGTCATCGCACTTCTAGCGTTTCGCCGCTGTTATCATGCGTATCCGCGACCCCAAAACAACCGCCCTCATCTTTGCATCAGGCAAGATGGTTGTTACGGGTGCCAAGTCAGAAGACGACTCGCGGTTGGCCTCTCGTAAATATGCGCGGATCATCCAGAAGCTCGGTTTCGACGCCAAGTTCTCGGAATTTAAGATCCAGAACATCGTCGGTAGCTGTGATGTCAAGTTTCCTATTCGATTGGAGGGTCTCGCATACAGCCACGGGCAGTTCAGCAGCTATGAGCCGGAGGTAAGTTGTTATTTTGCCTGCTCAACTCCCACTGTTAACGCTCTGTATAGCTCTTCCCTGGCTTGATCTATCGTATGATCAAGCCGAAGGTTGTGCTTCTCATTTTTGTTTCTGGAAAGATCGTCCTCACTGGCGCCAAGGTAATTACTTCACATTACTTGGTGGATGTGATGCGTTGTGGGCTACCGTACACGGTAGCCCCACCTTGATATCTGTATGCTGACCTGTCACTTCGTTGGCCTATCAGGTCAGGGAGGAGATCTATACCGCTTTCAACACGATTTACACCGTGCTCTGCGAATTCCGCAAGCCTTAAAGCCTCCCTGTCTCCTGCATCCCTGCACCGGTTGCCGCCTTGCCGGCATTCGACTTTGTCGCTGGATCTATGGTGCGTGATGCGAGGTATAGAAAACGTGAAGAGGGGTCTCCGGATGAGGAGCGGACGTAGTGCACGGACGATGTTCCTCCATCCTCCCCTCTCGTATTCACACTTGAATTCTTTTTTGTCGTTATCTGGACTTCTTGTCGTTCATTGTTTCATGGTCTTGTGCGCATTATTCCCCCATCCCCCACCCTTGCAATACATAAAGACCTACAATAGCCGTTCTATACTTCCATAGTGTGTCATTATTGTTGCCGTGTAGCAATTGTATTCTTTTCAACAATAATTTTGTGTGATCTTGAGTATCTTTCATTTGACCGAGTGTAAAAAGAAGTCCTCGAATGTGCCACCGTGCGGTTGTGTATTCCTGTTTCTTTCTTTCTTAATTGGTACTCGGCACGATCGAGTTCTGGTAGGTTCGTTTCATTCGGCCATGGATCCAGAAAACACTGGAAAGGAGCGACGGGCCAGTCTGCGACGTCAGTTGAGTAGACAACGTCTCTCGGAGTAGCATCTGGAGGTGACACCTAGGCGTATATAAGGTCCTCATTGGAAACAACATGATCATCCTCAAGGAAAAGTAACAACTCAATAATTCGACTGTTCTCATAACCACCAGCTATACCAACCCCATAAAATAATGTCACTCTCCTATTTCTTCTCCGAACCTTTCTATACCCTCACCGACTTTGATCGCCTATTTGATGAGGCCTTTACTGATCGCTCCCACCAGGGCAACCAGGTGCCAAGGCGTAGTGGCAGCGAAAGCGGACCGACACTGCTTCGCCCAAGGTAAGTTAAGTACATGACACTTGTATACATTCAAGCGGTCTCTGTAATGGGTATTGACGCAGAGTTGATAGGATGGACGTGCACGAGGATGCTCGGTTGAATATCTTGACAGCTACCTTCGAGCTGCCGGGGATACAGAAGGAAGACATTAATATTGACGTGCACGACAACGTCCTCAAGGTCTCTGGCGAGTCAAAGATTTCGTCCGAGCGTGATGAGGGCGGGTATGCGGTGCGCGAACGTCGCTACGGCAAGTTCTCGCGATCTATTTCTCTTCCTCAGGGCACCAAGGTGAGCTTTCTCGTGTGATATTTCATAATATTCAAAGCATAGATATACTAATGTTGTGGTATATAGAGCGAGGATATCAAGGCGTCGCTGGAGAACGGTATACTTACCGTCTCGTTTACGAAGACTTCGTCTGAGCAAGCTCCCAAGAAGATTACCGTCTCCTGATTTGACCCCTGTGCCTCAACCCATATTTTATCTGCGAAGAATTTAGTCAGTAATGTTAAGACAGTTTACACCTCGGATATCCAATACTATACTTTCCTCTGCTTCATACGGAACTTTGTGCCCGGCGTTTGGTAGGATCTGAATCTGAGATCCGTGATGAAGGAGATCGAGTCAAAGATGATAATTATTCATTTTACGCCGCGAGCGGGCTCAGGCGACCTCATTTCGTCCACAACAATGACTTCTGTTCCTCCCCTCACCGTTCCAGAGGAGCTCTCTACCGACCCTACAGCTCCAGTGACCATCGCCAGCGTAACAGAGTCTATTGCAAATGCATCCCTGCAAGAGTACGTTACTCAGAGTTCAAGAAGGTCAGCGATTGCTTGATCTCGTTTATAGGTCGTCCACAGAAGCAACTACAGATAAGTCCAAGTCAGAACCGCAGCAAGCGACTTCTGGATCTACGTCGGCTCCCGCGATAAAGCCTGCTGCCGATTCTCAACCTCACGGGCAGGTCGTCACCCCGTGGGACGTGCAAGGCTCTGTCTCTGCCGATGGCAAGCAACTGGCAATAGACTATGACAAACTAGTAGACCAGTTTGGCACGAAGAGAATTGACAAGGCGCTGCTGGAGCGTTTCGAGAGGCTCACGGGACGCAAGCCTCATATTCTCCTGAGACGAGGGATGTTCTTTTCGCATCGGTGAGTCATATTGACTGATCTATCCCGTAAAGATATTCAACTCAGTCTCTGTAGGGAATTTGACAAGATTCTCGATCGATATGAGCAGGGCAAACCTTTCTATCTTTACACTGGACGAGGACCAAGTAGTGACAGCATGCATTTGGGTCATATGATCCCTTTCTCCTTCACAAAGTGAGTCTCGTTACGAAGCTTGTCTCCCGAAAAAATAGCTGAATCCCATTGAGATGGCTTCAAGATGTCTTCGACGTACCGTTGGTCATACAGCTTACAGGTGTGTTATAAACTGTTTGGAGATCCACCTGTGCGCTGACTTTTGCCAGACGACGAGAAATTCCTCTTCAAACACGAACTGAAGGCTGAACAGACATATGACTTCGCATTGCGAAATGCACGCGACATTATTGCTGTAGGCTTCAAACTTGAGAAGACCTTCATCTTCAGTGACTACGATTACGTCGGGGGACCGTTTTATCGTAACATCTCCAAGATTTCCAGGCAAATCACAATCAACCAAGCGAAGGCGACCTTTGGTTTCAACGACTCGTAAGTCTTCCTCACTATACCGCGCTGGGAGCCCAAATCCCCTGACAACCAATGTCGCTGTAGTGACAACATCGGAAAAATCCATTTTGCAGCGATTCAAGCCGCTCCATCCTTCTCCAACTCGTTCCCCAACATTTTTGGCACCCAGACCAACATCCCCTGCCTTATTCCCTGCGCAATTGACCAGGATCCATATTTCCGCCTCACCAGGGATGTCGCCGCAAAACTCAAATACCCCAAGCCGACTTTAATCCACTCAAAATTCTTCCCAGCACTTCAAGGTCCTCAAACGAAGATGAGTGCATCGGACACAAATTCTAGCATATACATGACGGATACGCCCAACCAAATCAAGAACAAGGTCAATAAGCATGGCTTCTCCGGAGGGCAGGAAACAGAAGAGGAACATAGACGTCTTGGGGGAAATCCAGACGTCGACGTCGCCTATCAGTACCTTGGGTTCTTCCTTGAGGATGACGAGGAGTGGGCGCAAATGGGAGAGGTATGAACACATCTTGGTCTGTTGTTCTATATGATCACCGATGGAAATCCCGTTGCATAGGAGTACCGAGCAGGCCGTTTATTGACAGGACAACTGAAGAAGAAGTGCATTGACATACTCCAAGCATATGTTAAGAACTTCCAAGATGTAATTATCCTTTCCATTCTTCGAAAGTACCAAGCATATAGCGAATCTTACTTGTTCTCTCTTAGGCAAAGGCAAAGGTGACTGAAGAGACCCTCCGCGCATTCATGGACCCTAGTCGGAAAATCGAACCTTCCATGGGCAAGGCCATCACAGTCCCTTCCTCAACTTAAAGTTCACGGGCGTCCGAATGATGGCAGATGGATACTGACAACCCCTTCGCTATATACTGGAACTCAGATATTTGACGGTCATGTCGGTCGATGTATTTCTAGAGTTTTCACAAGGTGCAATTCGGTTCCACTTTGCGCTATGCCGACACAACACGTTTGCAACATGAAGCAAGTCCGACAACGTAAGTATTGAATGCATCAACTATGCGGCGGCCGCTCCTTTTTTCCTCCCGCTGTGCGGTAAACGTTGGCAAACGAACAGTGTCAGAGGGTAACTCGGACGAGTCGCGTCTTGCCTTCCCCTGAATCACTAAAGTTTAGCCGATTGAAGTGCGTGAAAGGCGCCAAAAAGCGGGAATGGCAGGGATAGAGTTTGCTCATAGAGGCTATGCATGCGCGATCCTAGCGTGTAAGGGAGGGATGGCCATCAAAAAAGTCATGGTGATCTTCCCGGTGCTTTCTCTCCGCCCCTACCCGCCTCAATATCAACGTGCAGCTGCTGGCAGAAGTGGCAAAAACGTGGGGTTTCAAGTTGAACGTTGTATAAGACGGTGGACTCGGGGCGCCGCATAAGCGAGTGGGCTACCACTAGGCTTGATATCCGAGATCTGTATATCAAGGATACTGGAGATAAAAAATCCAATTAGGTTGAACCCTTTGGGTTATGTGGCTGCGCAGACTCCGCTGACTGGGCGAAAAAGAAAGAAAGGAAAGGCGGTGCGTAGCAGCAAAGCCTGAGCGAGGAATGCAGCTATCAGGGTGTATGCAAGTCAAATTTTGAAGCGTTCACATACCGGTAGCAAAGGACTAATAGATTGTCTGCTGACCCACCTTCCGACCGAATGTTGGCAGTACATCCGCAGCTGTGTCCGCAGGTGATCATACTAGTCCCGCCCGAGGGGATCGCACTTGCGGCCACTGTAGCGGTGCCTGAACGGACAGACTACACCGGAGAAGGTGACATCCTTGGAAATGAAGTGTGTTTATCAGCGTTGTCGGTTTACAGAGTGTAGGTAACCCGGTAGACACAGACCAGCCACTCCACAGAGCACCGAGCCACGATTGCGCACAAGTAGTAGAAGGAGAGAAGGTTGCAATTTGATACGCCCTCCGTGAGTAAGGTTGCCGCGTTACCTATGCGAGGAAAGAATGGTGGTGTGCAAAACGCTGTCACGGCATACTACGACGCTTGATGGAGACTCTGTAGTGGATATGACAGTCAGGAATGGAGCTTGAAGTCGTCCTCAACAAACTGAGCCGTACAATGAAATACTTGCAGTCCTTACTACAGGCGCATATCAAATGCTAGGCTTCCAGCTTTGTGCTGCATGAGTGACTTGAAATAGTTCATGAACACCAAAAGAAATCCAACGGGGTCGGCGGTCATAGTATTCCGGGATTAGGTGCGATTTCCAATAATTGGATTGGGAAGATAGTTTCTGGTTTGCAACAATACAGCGCATCTGGAAGTACCGGGGAAGGCGGGTTTCTGCTGAGGTATGTCATACCTATCGTGTCTCACTGACCTGAGCCAGGATTTAAATGTTAAGAAAAGTCTGCCAAATGCAGTAAGTAGTTTACTCACACTGAATTAGAATAAGCAGGAAGCTGCGATTTACTGAGAACAAGTAACTTGAAGTTGAATGCCAGAATGACGAGTGTAGTTCAGCACATGATTGCCACCTAGAAGCAGGCAATTTCATCAAGTATAAGCGAGTTGTTCGGAGAGGGTCTCTCAATATATGGAGGTACTATCTGCGGAATAGACGATTGAATACCTTCTAGGGCAAGTCGTCTTGCATCAGTTCTGTTTCACATTTCCGATCAACAGCGGTATCTGCAGCATCCAATGGATACGTCAAGAAAGGTAGTTGAGAGGTAAGACTGGAAACCAAGCGGATCTTTGGCTATACTAAGCATCAGTTACGACGGAATACGAATATTCTGTGCCAAGACCCACAGTCTACTAGTGCCAAACGACGGTTGTCGACGATGACATAGCCATTGAACAGGTAATCTTGAGAGATAGCGTACTAGACAACTAGCTAGAGCTCTGCCCAGAATGACCACTGGTAATGGACGGTCCGAAGCAAGAGTCATTTGGAGGAATGAATGATTGGATTCCAGACGCCCAACATTTAGCACTTGTCGCGACGGAGGGGAAACATGCATAGAATGCTCCGAAAAGACTTCTGTTGCCCGAATTTCAATGACGTTAACCGGTGAGAAGAACGGCTCAAGCACAGTTTCCGGACATCGTTTCGGACCCCGAGGAATGTTCTATGCTCTTTTCTAATTCTGGTATGTTGAGCAACAAAGCTAGCCCGACTAGGGTAGCAGTCAGTAGTGCGGTGGGCCGGGCGTGTACTATGTCAGGCCATGACAGAGCGTATGAATATGTACCTGGGCTTGACAACGAACACAGTTACTAATTTAGGCAGTAGCTTTTGACTTCCCGATCCAGAACGTAGTGGTGCCGGGCAAAGTTCCGCAGGATACAACAAAGCGTTGCTTGCTGTTCACCTCATGCGGGTCACAGGGCGCATACCTTGGTGTAATGCATGGTTTTGTCTCGTTCTGGCCTCCTCATTGTTTCCTTTGCAAGGACCGAACGGTCGCCCGAAATCTTCTGACAGGATCTGATACCTCCGAACACTTGGAGGCGCTGATGCTTAGCGACGAGAATCAGCCAAAGTCGGGGGGGAAACTAAGCGTCGCATAAGGGGTAGCATAGCACGAGCTGTGAGGGGGCTGCGGCGACGAACACTCATCGGACTCGAGGGTGACGAAGCAAGGAGAGGCCCGTGGTTTACTCGGGTAAAGGAAACCACTGATGCGTGTGGTCGACACTCGTCCATACTCGTTTCGGGCGGCCCGTTGTCTCTGAACTCGGGCTCTATAGCCCACGATCCGAATGGCTTGTGTCCGCGTGTGTAGTAAAGCCACGCCTAAATGTGACCTCGCTGTTGTTCAAGCTTCTGCGCCTGCTTATTGTTTTCCACCCTCGCTACTTTTGGAGACTGTTGTACTACATGCCCAAATCGGGACAATGCAAAGCTTCCTCTTCTCACTCGAGGCCGCCCAAATTTGTTATATACCAGTTACACCTCGCCTATGCTCTTCTCAAAATTTCGCCCCTTCTCCAGGTATTCCTCGGCCACCGCGCCCCTTTTCTTTTTCGTCTTCAGCATCCTTTCGTATTTTTGAGTCAGATAAATATCCATTATCATAGTCAACATGTCTCGCACTTACTCACCACTTTCTGTGAGTATCACGATCAGATACTGTGTTGACAGTCCCCTCACTGCTTCTGTCGAACTCTTTAGGATGCCCCACACAGCCCCTCGAGCACAGATAGTTTGCTCGAGCAGGCCAGGGTGCCAAGCGGTTCCCACCGGGTGAAATACCGAGGTGCTGGTGCCCACTCCCCACATGACTTCGCCATCGAGACCGACTGTCGGCCAGTTGATGTCTCCCTCGTCCTTCCACATTTCAGAGCGCGTAATCAGCCTCTTGATCATCGGTTGAGGATGTTTGTCGGTAGCGAGAGCGCCGAACCTATCAAAGTCAAAGTGGTAAGTTCTCTCAGCACATCTTTCCGGAAATCCGAATCCAAAGAACTTACGCGTCAATCTCTCGCTCAGTGCCGAAACTACACAACCGCTCGTTCGACAAAGTTTCACCTCGAGGTGCATTCCTCTTCAAGCGCAGACATTACCGTATGGCTGCCGTCTGATTTCAAAGGGCACATACACCGCTCGTCCCATTGCAGACGAGTGGGCTTCTCCGCGGGTTTCACGAACCGCATCATGCGCAACGTGCACCTCACTCAATCAAGGCGACCTTCTGTCGTCTCCGCGTATTCGAACTCCCAACAAGAATCCTACCCGTATGCCGACATCTACATCTCAGATTCCAATCCGTATGATGATGCGGATAAATGGTACGGCGGTATGGAGGAAGATGAGGTTGTAGTCCATACAGCTGGGCAAGTCACGTTCAGGATGTGGGACATCCATCGTGGGGAGCCAGAAGCACGATGCAAGGAGGCGTGCAGACGAATGTTCGGCCTCGGTTGGTGCACGAAGCGCAGCCCGGAAGTAGCGATCGATTGGGACTTCTTGTTGGATGATTAACTTTCTCTGGTCTACTGAATTTCCCTGTCGCATTTGCTATCGTGCTGCATCTCCATATTTCTACTTATTCGTTCTATACACCTGCCACCATCCACGTTGTACCATCAGCCATTCTTGCATAGATTATCAGTCTCTGAAGACTCACTGTAGCCATAGCCATTTACCTTGTCTCCGGCCTAATGTTGTATGCTAAACGTACCGTCACATTATGCGATATATGTTTTGATTCATTGAAGCGATCTGATACCCCCGCACAACGTTACTAAGCAGCTGGAAATCATTTGCATTGCTAGGAAAATATATCAAATTACACCTTTAATAATCATTGAATACTACATTGCCAATGGAGGTTCCGTACTCAACTGGCTATATTAAGATCCATCTACGTTTCCTCCGAGTTTCCATGTCCCGCTGTTGACAGACATTGCTCAAGGACTTCTAGAAGAGCAGGGTTCTCAAGAGCAGCCGCGACGCGTTCTTTATCATTGAGCTGTTTGTTCACTGTATTCTGAGTCAAGATTCTGCAGACTTGCATCTTAATCGTGATACGTACGAGCCTGTTCACTTTGATGAGAGCCTGGTTTCACTCTAATATCCACCTTGTACCGTTGTGGAAGGCTTCGCAACAGCCGCACGCGGATAGAAAGGCCTAGTGAAGGAAACAATGATTAAGTTAGCCAACAGCGCTTTAATGACGGAAGGACGAACTCACCGATGAAAGTACTCATACCACAATGCGGTACTGTGGGCGTAAATTCTACAGTGAGCCGCTCTGGTACCTTCCGGTCGAATGTAATCTGCGGAGCAGAGACGACTGCAAGCTGTTCGAGCGACATGTTCCTGTGCTCAGGATCAGATATTGACCGGATAAGATCTTTCGTAGAGAGTTGTATGAGTAAGTTTGCACAGTAGTTGCGTGCTGACGGAGCGCGTACCAAATATTTCGTCCTGGTCAATCTCCTCTATATCGTTCGACTCGTCCTCCGTCTCTAGATCATTATCCGAGCCTTCCTCGTCCAACCAAAGAGAATGAGGCTTTGCAAAATGAGTTGCACGATGTTTTGAAGTAACAAAGATGGTCGGATTGGGATTGAAGGACTCCATGTCGATGTATATGTTCCGCTTTCAAGTTATTGTGCTGTGATTCGAGGGGTCGACTTTGAACAAATAACGGAGAACTTAGTCAGATACCCCACTCGCTCGGCTCGAGCCCGGCAGTAGATCACGTGTGAGCGTCGCGTTGAATTCGCGCGGAAGAAGCGTGCGCAGGATTCAGGAAAATAGAAAAGCTAGTTAGCTGGCCAAACGGACGGAAACATATGTTTACAGGACAAAACATAGCACACTAGTGTGACTTGCTGCTGGCTACAGTGCCACGACGGAGTCACAAACCTTCATTAGGCGGCTACCCAACTAGGCAATGTCGGAAGTTGGGCGTCTCCTTCTCTTCCATCTGCCACCATCATAAAAACGACGTTGACTGCTCTCTTCTCTCTCGGAACTGTTACAAAATTATTAGTGAGATGCCACCAAAGGTCTGCAGCATATTCCGGTGTTGCCACGTCAGCCTTGTCTCATAGGCGTACTTTATACAGCGGAAACGCACCGAGGAAACCACAGCTACTCGGACAACGCGCAGCACAACACGCAATAAATCAAAAAATGGCACAGATAATACACCTTCACCTAATGAAACATGCTCTGTAGTCACAGATGAGGTGAGTATCACCATGCCTTATTTCTACTATATACTATGTGCTCACACCATGGTCCGTGCCTTGCTGGACGAGATAGGATCCTCCAATAAAGAAGCCGAGAAAAACATCTGCAAAGAAAACAAAAGCATCTGCATCCACATCTAAGACCAATGCGAAAGCGTACGTACGCCTCGTTGTGCATTGTCTTCATGAAGTGCACACTTAACCTTGCGCGTCTCCTGAACCGCACAGCGACGTTGATTATGTAAGCATAACTTCCTTTTATAGCTCAATAGGAGGTTGATGATTATAGGCGCTCGCAACGCAGACTGGGTCTCACAGCGCCGGAGGCAGTATCCTGTACGTACTCTTCGTCCCTCTCCTCGCTTGGCGGAGAAACTGTGCCCAGTTGTCCCTTTCCTTCGAGGCAAATTTTCTATCTCCTTTGTTGTGCTCGGAGGTTGTCAACCAAGCGCGTTCTTCTCATCTGGTTGGTGGCATTGTCCTGCCGCCATACTCTTGGGTCTCCTTCCGAACTCCATGAAACTGACGAGCTTATTTCTCTGCTGCACATCGAATACTACGATACCCAGTGACGACCACGAAGCTAGCGTTTCAGGAACCAATGACGACAAGCCTGTTGTACCTGCTGCGGTGACGAAGCCTAAACCAGCCAAGAGAAAAGTTCCCGACCCCGAGCCATACTCTGCTGCCCGTGCTGAAGCACTCTTCAAGCAGTATGCAGACGGAGATGATGCATCCTTCATAGGTCCCGAAGGCTTCGAGCGTTTGTGCAACGATGCGGAGATACCACTGGAGGGTGCACTGCCTCTGGTTCTTGCATGGCAAGTCGGAGCGAGCGAGATGGCGATGATATTGAAGAGTGAATGGGATAAGGCTACTTCAGAACTTCAGTACGTTTCTCACAATTTGCTTGCAACCCTTGCTTTCGCCACGGCATAACTCAACGTCGTGCAGAATAGCGTCTCTTTCTGCCCTGTCTATCGCCCTTTGCGACCTTGAGGGTCTATTGTTGCTTAATAAGAGTCCAATCAAACCCGTAAAGGACGTTCCTAACCAGAAGATGGTGGAGCCTTACGATCGTTCGCGGTATTATAATTATGCCGCGAATAAGAAGAAAGCGATTAGGGAGTTATATCTGTTCTGTTTCATGCTCGCGAAGCCACCGTAAGCATTTCATATCATATCCACTCACTCGACGAGGTATTAAATAAGATTCACCTCCTACCAAGGCAAACGCGAAATATTGACATGGAGGTCTGTGATAATATACCTTGTCTGCTTGACACCTACTCATTTACCCACCTGCTTAGACTGCTTCTGCTTTTTGGTCTGTGCTCGTGGTCCCACAATACCCCATCATGCAAAATATCTTGGATTTCATTAATGTAGCAACTTTACCTGTGACTTTCATGAACTTTTCGTTAACTATTTTTTCAGGAAAAGGGGACGTACAGAGGCGTGAACAAGGATCTGTGGTTAATGGTAGGGCTCTTTTCCGCCTTATTTTCTCTCTTTACCTATCGGTGTTCATCTACAGGTCTTCGAGTTCTGCCAAACTGTCTCGCCGACGCTGGAAGACTACGAAGCTGACGGTGTACGCCCTCATCGTTTCCTGTCTCCTAACTCCCTCTAACGTCTGAAAAATACTAAACTAGGCTTGGCCAACGATGTTGGATGATTTCGTAGCGTGGAAGAAAGGCAAGACTCCTCAGGCTGCACCTGAGTCGGAAACCAACGGAGAATCTGCCTGAATGCTTTATGTGCAGAACATGCTTGTTGCTATTACTTTTGCTATACATTTATCATCTGATCTATATGCTTACGCTAATAGACCTGGACTTCCTGTATGGTTCGTGCTGAGCATATTTTATGAATTTAATTTTGATACTTGTCCTGTCGAACGGCTTACTAGCAGTGACTCTGACGATCTACGTCCAAGGACGCCTCTCGAAGTCAATGTCGACTTCCAAGGATACTGTCCCTGACATATGGACCGACATGGATAAGGCTTCGTCCCATACAGTAGGAGAATTTGTGCTCGATTGACCACTGTTTAGTCTTTGTTTAATCCTTATTTTCAAACTCACGTCTTTTTTATTTATGCGTAAACTCTCGTCTTCATTTTCTTAGTCTAGTCGATTTCCATTTCTGGCGGGGCTTGGTTCGAGAAATACCGCTAGCGTCTACGTGACTAGCAGCAACTTGACACGAACGAGACTTGGCCGCCCTCCAAACAAACAACCCTACTAAATCACATTCCATCAAACCTAACGCCTTGGATTGGTCCTTGTCTTCTAGAAATGCAGGCTTCACTCCCCGATAAAGTGAACAGAGCCGCTGTTGGGCAACTTGTGAAGTCCATCCAGCCTCGGTTCTCAACTTCATCGAGGTATGTGCCAAGTGCTATGTACTATTGATGGAATGCTCAAATCGTTTAGGTTTTCTATGCCCGATATTTCACAATGCCTTGTGGGAGGCAATCTGCCCCAGTTCATCCGCACTGTCATTGACGACGATGTCAAGTCACTGCGTGATATCAAGAGCAACCTGAACTCAACTTTCGACGTTGTACTGAAAGCTTTGCTTACTCAGAGGAATAATGTGGCGGCGATCAATTTGCTCCGCATATTTCGGATGGTTGCGTCCGAATGGACCTACGAATCATTGATATCCATCTCGCACACCTGCGCATACTGGAGGGAAACGTGCCTAGCCAATGCCTCTTTATGGAGTTTCGTTGATCTCTCCCGGACCCCACCCGCCGTCGTCGAGGAATTTCTCCTCCGATCCAAGGACTCGCTTCTCGTGGTCAAGACAGACCTCAGGGTCACAGAACCACATGAAGAGGACTGTAGATATCTCACTGTCAAACACCAGATCAACGTGATAACTCAGCATTCTGCTCGGATCCGATATTTATACGTTCTCGTATCGGACGAGGAAGGCATCCAGAGTTTACTGCCATAATGCGACCCGGTGGCTGCGTTTCCTAAGCTCAATACGTTGTCCATTGAAGCTGAGGATCTGGCTTTTCTGGGTGCAGGCTGCTTTGACGCACCTCTTCTCGAGGACCTCCGTTTGGTCGAAGTACGTCCACTCTGGTCGCAAGGATTCCGTGCCAAGCTTGTCAGGTTGAGCATAGTAATGCATTCGGACGAAGATCCCAATGTTGACGATGAGGGCACGGATATATTCGAGGTGTTTAAAGACTCTCCGTTTCTCGAGGAATTGACCATTGTCCACACCCACCCACTAATGCCTAAATGCGTCTCCCGTAGCATCTCCGGCCAAAAGCCTCTACCTCTTCAGCACCTCCGTCGGCTTCATCTTGAACTCCCTAGTTCAGATTTGATCTCAATTCTAAGCTCCATCACAACTTCAAAGGAGCTGGAGACGGTCTTGATTACGAGTAGTGATTCTCGATCAACACCCCCAATAAGTTCAGAGTCGGCACGGCTGCTTCCATCCGACCCCCGATGCGTGCCATGTCTTACTAGGGTACTCTGCCTACACCTCGACATTGCTGCTTTCGTGCTCGAAGGATTCTCCCATCCGTTACTTAAGGTGCCGTTCTTGAAGATGAACGCATCCTCCAAGGCGCAGCTACTATCCACACTTACGATAATACGATCATTCAATTTGATGCCCTTTCTCCAAACCGTTGCTATATGCGCTGATCAGCCAGCTCGTCGGCATTTAGAGAAATACGAACCCCTGACTGAGGACATCATCCCTCTTCTGAAGGTCGTGTCGTCAACGATAAGGTGTTTGGAACTCGTGGATTGCAGTCTGGGAATTATTGAGGAGCTGGCCATCCATCTTCACCATTCCCACCAACCATCGTGCCCTCGGCTCAGTCGCCTTTCGTTCAAGGGCATGCGAATAGAACGACGCAACATGATCGAGCTCTGCTCTCCCTTGAAGGGACGGCTCAAAGACCTACGACTCGCAGGGTGTATGTTCGACTCTGGGGCAGAAATGGAGAGGTTGCAGGATGATTTGAGCCATTTGGACATTGAAAACCTCGAGCTCTCAGACCCGGTAGTTCTTGAGTAATCCGGATGCCCAGCGCCGCGGCTGGGGCCATAATTCCAAGTCGAAGCGCAGTTGACCGGTCAGTTTGTCTGCTTTTGGCTTACAATCACCTGGGCCATAAAATGGTGTGGAAATACGATGTGATCTGTTTTTCTTTCACCCGCGGCGTGCCAGGCTTGTCGCGGTAGTGTCACCGACGCACAACAGCATATTTGCACAGTCCGTTGTTGCCTCTGTACTTATAGTCACTGATATAAGCCAAGGCATAACCAAAAGCACTCAAAATGTGTTAGATTGTCAATCCTCGTCCATTACCATATTCCCATCGTCTTTGCTTGCACTGTTCTCCGCAGTTGAGCCCATGTCCGCTGATTCGTCCGCAGGCCCGTTTCTCTCTGGAGGTTTCGGTCGTGCCGCTTCCACGAGGCGAGCAAACGTCGCTTTGTTGTCCCGCTAGCATGCTACGTTAACGCAACTCGCAAAACTTTCATGATGCAAGGAAACAAGTACCTGGTACGTCGTCGGATCCAAGTTACTCGCATCTGCCCTGTTCTTCTTTTTCTTTTCCTCCATTTCTTCCCACTTCTTAAGCTCTAGCTTCATCTGTTTCAGTGATTTACGTTGCAACAGTGAGGCATCTCGATTCGCATTGTACAGTGTGACCCATCTGCGGTTGTTTATGGTTATAAGTTGCTGAGTACAACATAGGGTATATTTATCATAAAGCTGACCTTGCGTGTCGCGCAGCTAGAATGGGTTTGTCGCCATTGGTAGGCAGACCTTGTTCAGCTAACATCTCTCGGAGACGTCTAGCGTTGGTCGTGTCATATGCGACTTTGGGCAGCGGATCTTCAAATTCATCTACGTCCATGACATTCGCCCTTCGCCGAACGCCGAACCTCAGCATATAGTTAGTCACAAGCGATAGATAGACCTCACTTTCCCTTCCCTTTTGTTTTACTCGAGCTTGAGTTAGATGCCTCAGGTCCAAAGAACTTTGACCATTGCTGTTTCTGGCTCCCTTTGGATGTAGACTGTTCACCAGAAGGACCTCCTGGTTCAGCAGGTGTAGGTGGCGGACAGCCCGCATCGAGATGCGCATTGATTCGTGTTATCTGGACCTGCACCCCGCACACAGGGCAGTCGACGAGGCTGGCAGCTGACAAATTATGAGTCTGCATTATTGTAATAATACGATTAAACATATTGCTTACAGCTTGAGGCCATATTGGCCACCTCCGAAGGGGATGCTGTGGATAGAGATATCTTCTGAGGATCTTTTAGAGTAGGTCAGGCACGAGCACATTCGAGACGCTCAAAGACATACCTGGAATCTCGACAATGTCATCATCAATGGGAATGGGAGTTCGTTTCCGCTTCTTATTACTTGGAGTGGGAGGGGTGGGGTTCCTTGAAGGCGTTAGAACCGAAGGCGAAGCTGAGGGTTGACGATGTCGCGCTTTGGAAAGATCGAGGATAAGTAGCCTATTGAGCCAAGGTCACGACGGATAGTACGTGGCAAAGACGTTGAATTACGCACCTGGCTTCCTTCCAAGCCTGTACTGCCTGTTCTACCACTGAATTTTTGCGAAGCTGGAACTCGGTAATTGGATGTCGACAGAGAGGACATTCCGCTTTTCGCGTCAGTTCCATGCGTATACACTAGATGCTGCAGGTGAGAAGACAGGTCGTGTGAGGTTGAAGTTGCCTACCAGCGAGCAAAAGCAGTGTCCTTGAGGACAGTTCACCGTGACAGGAGCCCCGAAGAGCTCACCACATATGTTGCAGCGTAAGGCAGCGTCGAGTTGTCTGAGACTTTGTGCATTTGAAGGAAAGTCAGTTGGGTCTTGGACGTCTTCATCCAAGAATTTCGAGGCATCGTCGGACATAAAGAATATGGGAATATTAAATACGATATAACGAGGTAAAAGTTCCAAGCAGAGGTCGCTCAGCGAGCGGACATTGAACGCGTCTGTGGCACGCTCAGGCTGACACGGTCATGTGAGACACTCCGCTCAAAAAATTGCACTAAAAGAAATTATTATTTGAGGCAACGATATTTATATATTAATACTCGTCGTCATCGTCCAGCGGTTTCACCGTCGCCTGCATATCCTGCATGGCCTCCCTCAACTCCACCTCCGCAGAAGCCGCCGATTCCTTCGCAACCACAAGCTTCGCCTCCAACTCCTCTGCAGTCATGTGTCTCAAAAGTCCGCTGTCCTCCACAAAGTTCAAGCGATCAAAGTGCGTCAGAGTATTCCCCAACCGCGGCAGACGTCCGTTGTGGTCCCAGCCATTGTCATTGAAGGATAACACTGCGCGGACTGCTGCCGTATTGATATCTCGATGCAGTTCCTCCAACTTGGATAGTTGAACCTCCATCCAGCGCGCACGACGTTCCAGAGCCAACGTCAGCGCTGCAACTTCGTCTTCTCTGCCCTGATTATTTTGATCATCGCCCCCGTCCTCCAAGAAGTCGTCACCCTTGAGCATATCGCGGAGTACGCCGTCAAAGGACGAGCTGTCATCCCAAGTTGTGCGTGGCAGCAGACGGAGCAAGTCGGAAATGGTCTGAGTGAGGGTCTCCAACAGTTGCTGGAACGACGAGACGGCGTTGTCGATAGACCCCGAGGGCATATTGTTCGCAAACGACCCGCCTCCCACTGAGAGCGCGGACAGGGCGTGAACGAGAGGACCATACTCTAGAGGCATTTTCGCAGCAGGGTTGATCTTTGACATATCGAAGAACGGATGCTCGGAGATACGCATCCACGGCACCTGCATATCAATCTCCAGAATCAGCTCCTGAAGTGACATCGGGTCGTTCCCAACGTCCACAGAATGAGATCTCGAATGGTTGTTCGAATCCGCGCGGACATCCGGAAGGGGAGGAGCCTCGGAATTGGTCGCAGAAGCAAGGGCGGAATTCGAATCCTGTAAATCCTCTTTGGGAATTCTGATGGGCTTCGTGACAGGCTTGTTCTTCTTCGGCATTTTGGCCAAGATGGGAGCTTGAGTAGAGGGTTCGACGGGCGTTGCAATTGGGGTAGCAGTCGGCTTAGGCGTTTGATTACGGCGGAAAGGAGTCTTGGAAGATTGTGTAGGGGTAGAAGGTAAAGACGGAGAGGGCGTTTCAGGCTCGACAACCTTTGGTGAGTGTGAAGGCGTATTCTGCTTGCTGGCCTTGGTGGCAGCCGCTTTCTTAGCTTGGTCCTTTTCCGCCTTTTCCTTCTCGACCTGTTCTCTTTCAGTCCGCGCCTTCTCCAATCGTTCTTTCTCAGCCTTTTCCTTTTCTGCCTTTTCCTTTGCAACCTTTTCCTTCTCAGCGGCCTTCTCCAGTGCGAGCCGTTCCTTCTCAACTGTCCTCGCTGCGGCTTTCTCCTGAATTGCCTTTTGACGTGCGGCTGCACGTTCATCAGCAGCTGCCTTCTTAGCTGCCTTTCGGTCAGCCTTTGCCTGGGCCTTAATGTCAAGCTCAGGGGTAGAAGTATCTGCGCCCTCAGCTGGCTGTTGGTCGCTACGAGCTACTGGCTCTGCAGCGGGAAGAGCAGGAAAATCCGAAGATGATAGAACAGGAGACGGCGCGGGAGAAGTGGAAGTGGAGACTTGAATAAGGAACGAGAGATGCGAGGGAGAGCGATGGGATAAGAGGCATAAGTCAGCGTCAGAGCTTACCGGGAGGGATAGACAGATGCACAGCGAGGGACAGCAAGAGTTTCGGAAGACAAGAACCGGGCCGTTGCAGTGGCATATATCACGGCCGATGATACAGTTTCCGCACTGAAAGCACGGCACTCGGTACTCTGACCTGGGACTCCCTCCCCTGATAGTGATATAAACGTAACTCACCATGCGCAGATCCGCTTCCTTGAGATATGTCCATACTAGTCGCAGGTCCACTGCCCATTCCCTGCCCGTGCCGGCCCGACATCGCTGGGCTCACCATCATTCCTTGAGGATATGCTAGACCAGGCGGCGGTCCATAAGCTACTTGTTGGGACACATGATAACTTTCCAAAGCAGCTGGAGGATTGCTGTAGCTGCCGTCATGTAGAGGAGCCGGGGACGCCATGCGAGCAGACATGATTGCAGGGTCATTAAAAGGTTGATTTGGAGTGTACTTGTAATGTTGTTGTTCTTGATACGATGAGATAGTCAGTGTAGCTCAACAAACCAAGTAAAAATACCCCTACCGTTTGACAAAGTCCGCACGGCGGTCACCCGGTCACGACTTGAATTGATGAAGTCCCGTAACTGTGCCTCGCTTACGTTGTCAAAGGGCTGGAATCGAGAGGTCTGCTGCTGATACGGTGATTGTGCCTGCGCATACTGTGCCAAGGGAGAGCTCATAGCAGAATTGGACTGATGAAGGTAGTCATGATTGGGGTTCCTGCTAGGATAATTCCATTGTGGACTTGCATGTCCAACGGGAGACATAGCTTCCGGGGGGCTATAATACGCCGCTTGCGACGAGCTTTCGCTATGACTCAATGTGGCGCTGACATGCAATGGAGAAGACACTGAGGCAGACGACGATCCCTGTCGTCCTCGAGCAAACCCAAACCTCGATACCTTCCGGTCGTCATCAAGCGGAGAATACTGCCTAGGAGGCTCTTCCGCGTTTTCGGATGCAAATGGATTGAATGACCCTGTATAACTGGAGCTAGTTGAAGGCCGGTCCAAAACAGGTGTCTGCGAAGGTCCATACGAGGGACGTTCGAGATGAGGGCTATACCCAAGTCCTGGCGGAGGTGGTTGCCGTAGACGCGGGAACGCATCGAGGAAGTTACCACTGAAGGGAACGGTGGGATCAGCTCCGAAGTCTGGCAGAACCAGCTCATCCTGATCATCGCCAACGAGCTTAGGGTCCAAATTGAAGCTGAACCCATCGTCAGCCGTTAACGTTTGCAACATACGATCAAAATCGGGGAAAGGGTTAGGTCCATTGAAGAGAGGCGCTTCGCGACGAGCTTTGATATCTTCAACAAGTGCCTGCGCTTGGGTGGACATTTGATATGAACCTTGGGAAAATTGCATAGATAGAAGAGGTGATGAATCCGTCGAGATGGGTGTACGTGAAGGGGCCGGTAAACCTGGAGGAGCAGAAAGGCCGGGTGGGACGACGGGAAGGCCGGGAGGTAGAGCTGGTGACGCGAGTACTGGTCGTGGTGATAATGCCAATCCTTCCTTCGGAGGCGAACTTAAAGGTGAAAGACCTTGTGATGCCGACGCTGCATCTGAATCGACCATGGGAGTTGAAGATCGAGATACATCTGGGGCGATAGAAACAGGTTCCTTTTGTTTTGTTGCCTTCGTACCAACAGGAGTGACTGGTCGATTGGATGTAGTCCCACTAGCCGGTGTTGCTGGACGTGATGAGGAAGCAAGCGAGGGAGCCTTTGCTGCGGTGGAAGGTACTTTCCGGTCACGAATAGCTGTAGTTGTACTGCTGCTAGCCGTGGCGTTAGAAGCGGTTCGTGGCTGACGAGTGTTTGTCGCAACACGCCGTGGCTGGCGGACCGCTGGTAGAGGGGCTGTTTGGTTGGCACTAGTACTGTTCAGTAATGCGGTACTGGCAACATGATTGAGACCTTTATTGGCCCATGAAGCTGCCCGAGGCAGACCGGCTGAGACAACCAGTAAGATACAGAAAAAGTAAACAATGTAAACACATACCGTCCGTCTCGTCGCCTTTCTTCACTACCGTGACCGTCCGCGCCCTAGTTTCAGTATCCTTCATTGTATGTTTCCTATTGAAAGTAAGGTGAGAAACATGAATATCTCCGCAAAGATGTACGAACAATGTTGTCAGATCCTCCTTGGTAAAACAGTCGCTTTCGTCACCCCACTCATGAAGATTCATGCAGCTATGGTCCGGACAGCTTGCACCTCGCAAAAATGCCATGCAATACTTCGTTGTACCATAGCTAGCCCTCATCACTTCGTTGCCACCTCCAGGAGAAGGGGCACCGTCAACAGCTGAGATGCATCTCGCGGCGTCCTCTCGACGATGGAATGTGATGTACAATCCTACAACGGGAGCTCGCCCGCCAGGTGGCGTTCGCTTCACGATGAGGATCTTGGAGATTTTGCCGTATTGACCGAAGTATTCATGCGACCTCAAAGTTGGAATAAGCTAATCCAGTATGGGAGAAGATATCAAGCTTCAAAAAGTGTAACGATCTGTTCCTGACACATACCTCTTCCTTAGCAAAACGCGGACCGATCCCAACGACGTATACAACATTGCGTTGCACGACACGTACGTTCGCAAGCTGACGCCTGCCTAACGAATCCAGCTCCTTTCTTTCCCTCTCCCGCTGTTTCTTCTGCTGCGTCAGGCGCTTATGACTAGATAGCCGGAACACATGTAGAGCCAGGCATTGATCAGTTTAAGCTTGCATTAGTAGTAAAAGACGACGCACTCTTCCTTGTTTATGGGCTTGAACTGAACCGCCTCGTCAGTGTACTCCCGTCTGCAAGCCGGGCAGCGACCATTCAAATTCTCTTTAATATGGTGCCAACAAAAGCGGCAAATCTACGTAAATGTGTCAGAAGCGATAGAATACCGCCAGATAATGTTACAAACCTGATAGCCACAAGGGCATGGCTTGAAGTTGAGGTCGGATATGTCCATCTCCTCGAGGCACAGTGGGCATTCTGCGTCCTCCTAGCCATACGCAATGCATCAGAAACATCTCGAATACATATGAAATATTACTTACTGCCTCGTCGTCGCTCCAGTACGCGTCCTGCACTCCGGCGAGGACATGCGACTTGGATACAACTGAGGGTGTGCTGGCACGCATGGCGGGTGCCGGAAGCGGTGAATGAGGATGAATTCGAGCAGACATTGTTCGACTTGGGTGTAATCTGGATGAAAATTGTAGGCAAAGATAGTGCGTTAGAGAGAGGAGGTAACAGTCAGGAACACAAGGCGTAAACGCGACAATAAGACGCCCTCTCAAAGCAAGTTTTGCCACGCTGTGGCTAGCGGTAAACAGGAACAAACAATCTTCTCTGGTAGTATCCGTTGTTGGGCGCTCCCGGCTGCTAGTTCTTTGCTGGGATTGCATTAAGGCGTAACAACGTAGTACAGGGGGGCGAGGATAATAGTAGATATTAGATACATTCGATTACAATACAAAATAGAGTACATCTTGTAAATTCCGGATCACGAATTTTTCACGAAATTTGTAATCTGCCCGAAAATCGAACTATAGCGCTCCAGCTAGCGGCGGCGTGACTGGTGGCTCAGAAGGTGGGGGAGGCATAGGCGGAGTTTTATATGAGAAAAGTGATGCAGTGTAATCATAGTGTTGAGAGACATAGTTGAACTCCCGTGGTGGCATAGCGCTCGGAGATTCTACCTCCTGTACACCGCAGGTCTGGACAAGTGTATCCCCTAACATTTTGGCATAGCGATCTAACAAAATATATCAGACTCTAAACTTCAAATGAGAAGAACAAAACGTGGACGCACATGCAAGTGGTACACGCTCTCCTGCTTTCGCGAGCATGGTTCTGACAAAAGCGTAAATATATATGCATCCTATCGCAGAAGGAAACGTACCTAAGAAAATTGATTTCGGCTTGCAGAGGAATAACTTGATCTTGAGCCTGTGCATCTTGAGCCGCCTTCAAGAACCGCACAAGCACTCGACCTGCCATAAACCAGCATAGCTGAACGATAATTCTCAGCTGATTTGTTACCCATCCGAAACGGGAGGATAAAAACGTACGAAAGGATAAAGATCCATAGATGAAACGTCGTAACTAGTAGAGCTTATGCTGTGAAGAAACTCGACTATCGCTCTTGACGAGCTTAATATTTTATACGCGGATATGCAAGCGTAACTCCCCGGTCTTGCGAACGGCTCGTGCAGCAAGATCTGCGAACTGAGATATAGTCTCATGAGCTACCGATACTAGCGCAAGGACTGCCAATAAGACTCACAGGTGCACGACGTTCCAAGCTGAATACAGATAGGCGTCAAGCTTATCATCCTTCATGGGATTCTTCATATGCGGAGGGAAGGAAGCCTTGAACGATGTGACTAGCTGATCAAGATCGCGAAATCCAGGGGTGTCCTTCGGGTTAAAATTCTCCAAGCCCCCAGACGCATCGAGAGATTTCATGTTTGGCGAGATCACGGACGGATCACCAGTGTATGCAAGGGATTTGAAGCGCAAGTTAAAGTTCTTGACCCTTGAGATCAATATCGAGGCCTTGGTGAACACGATGAATGAATCCATCTGATCTTCTAGGTGAACCGAGAGGACGTCTTTATCGTGGGACCACTGGCGACCAGGAGGGAGCACGAGGGTCTACACGGGGATAAACAGGTGAGTGAAAGATTATAGATGAATGGACATGCGTCCTCACCCCTTGCTCAAATTGGTCGTTCCGTAGAGGCATTAATTGACAGATATCTTTATCGTCTAGATTCATCGCCCAGCCATTTCCAGCGCCTTGCTGACGTTCCATTGCGTATGCTAAAGAGCAGCGGCGGGGATCAGGTCTATGACGACGGACTGCGAGCCTACAAGACGATCGTACCTATCCAAAAGGTATTCCGTCTCATTTCATCTTCGACGACTGTTCTCGCTGACTGCAATATCGTCGGCGGCTTGCTGTTGAAGGGCTGCGAGGCGGAAATACCATGGAACGGCGGGCATACGTTGAGCGCGCAGGGAATGGAACATCGTGTGGCAAGTGCGGTAGAGAGGCATGCCTATGAGTAAACCGCTCAATGGGTCAAAACCAATTCTTTTTTGCCTTGCGCGCATAGTATGCTTACCTCGACCCATCTAAAAAAAGGGTCCAAAATGTCAGAAAGAAAGGATAAAGAAGAAGTGTGATGAATACCTGGCTTGACTCAAGTAGAACCAAGTGAGGATGATTTGGGCTGATATATCACGAGGTCAGTTATAGTATATACATACGCAACGCTGCCCCCCTACCCTGTGTACATTCAAAAAGATTCTCCCCTCGGTCGAGACCATCTTCGATGCACGCCTTGGAAAATTTTGCTTGCAGCTCTCCGAACGACGTGATACGCTGCTTCCCTGGCCTGCGCTCACCGGTCATAACGTCGACTGCAAACAAAGTGTCCGTCAGACTCAACACGAACATGACTGTCAAAATCGCAGAACGTACATGCATAGCTGTCACTGATATTATTTGTCGGCACCAATGCAGTGTATATACTCCCAACAGCACACATAGCATGAAGAACGGCTGAGCAGGGGAATTTCGGATCCGTCGGATGAAGATCGAGAGAGCCGAAGAAGCTGGACGGGTGGAAAAGCCGGCTTGCATGGATGTGGTGCGTGAAGAAAGCGTTGATACTAGATACAAGGAATCTACGTCAGATACAGGGTATGAGTAATGGCAGCGTTCAACGCACAGATGCCGAGTGACAGTGATATCGGGGAGGTTTGCAGGCCATGATAGGTATAGAAGACTCATGCCCGCGTCATCTGAAGTGGAAACAGAGCCTAGTCCACTGGCGCTGTGTGGCGACATAGAGACACCGTTTGGATCTTCCGACGAAGGCGTAGAGACACTTGCGTTGCCGCCCATGGATGGTGGTGAGTTGCTCATGAAAGTAGCGATGCCAGCAAGGTGGTCCAAGGAATTTCCATTGGCGAATTGTGAGTAGTCGAGCCCGTTCAAGATATCGCCATCCGGTGAGGAGTAATACATGACGGACAGCGCAGGGTCTATTGAGGAGTCCAATGGAGGGTTGCCATCCGCATGGGGAAATTGGGATGGTAGGATAACGAAGTCATTGAGGCTGCCGACGGACGAATGGGTGTCGTTCTGTGGAGGAGTGCTGCTGGCGTCTGACTCGGGAGGAGATAAAGATGCTGGCGCCGCCTTGTCACGTAGGAGCGATTCGAGTTCAGCTAGAACAAATGCTCAGGGGGGCCTAGTGATACACAACAAAAGCCTAACTTACTGATCCTATTTTCTAACCTCTCATAACGATTCTTGGGAGCGGCCGGGGGAGCTTCGGTCGGTGTAGAGACCGAGACTGAGCCTTGATATAAGAACCTCAGCGATTGAGATAGCTAACACCGCACTCACCCTCATCATAGGTGCACTCAGGGTGTTGAGGCAAGGCTGCACGCTCATCTCCAGTAGCGTGTGCAACTGCATACGAATGCGATCGGACACATGTCGAGCAGGGACGTTTTGCATCACTGTTCATACATTCGAAAGTGAGTAACGAACTCGGTCTTCGGGCGACGAATTTGGCCGACCCACGTACCATTTCTAATTCGTTTAACATTGCCGTTAGCCACGGAGGATAAGGCAGTTAGGAACTTATACTCTCACCAATTTACGCTTTCGGCATTGATGACAAGCCTGTAAGGCGACAATTTAAGTATTTGGATAGACTTGGACGAGTAGATACGCACCTGATTACGCTTTAAACTATGTATGTTATTCTTGAAGGGCGTTGCTACCTGCGTATGGGTAGTTTGACTTGTAGCTTTGGGCATTCTAAACCAATTGGGGGCTCTTTTGTGCTGTCTTGCTTGGTGTATGTATAGGGAGTTGTAAACCCTTACACTCCCCCCTCTTGAGACCCTCGAGGCCGATAGCGCCCCGTCAAATGCAACAGACGCGACGATCACTCAGCAAAGGAGTCCGAACGGAGCATCGGACTTCCCTTAAATGGTAACACCGATGCCTCCGGTAATCCTTGAAATTTGCCCGAGACGCTGATCTCGGCGGCAATCGCTTATGTTAATATTCATATGGCAGTTTATCTCAGTTTATGCCTTGATAGTATCAAACTTGCAACATTTGAACGGACTGCGACTCAGCCGGATTACACACCAGTTAGGGTGTGGAGAGTAAGTATCTCTGCAGATCTCGCAAGGCTCCGGTGAACATGAGAAGACTCCGACATATGATGCACAATCCAATCGAAAACAACGACAGCAATGATAAAGCAATGGTGGATGGAAGGAGCTACATGTTCTCTTAGAAATCGTCGTCGTCGTCGAACCCTCCTTTCCGCCTCTGAAACTAGGTAAACAGGAAGCGTCATTCAGAATCTAAACAAACGATAGTAGCAATATGACTGACCACGATAGTTCCCTTCTTAGGCTGCCCCCTCGACGAAGCATCATCGGCCTAGCCAGGGTGGTATATGACTTCGCCAGTAACGATATTACAATGAGCTGCTCACCTTCTCCAACAAGTCAATCAACTGCTGCTCGGTGACCTGCCCTCGGATCTGTCCTGATTGGACGAGCCGTAGAAGGATAGCTTCAATCTGCCTCGCACGATCTTGACTGACAAGTGCGATGCGAGCCACTAGTAGATCAAGACAAAAGGCGGGAAGAGGAGATGAGCCAGTGCAGTTGGATCAACACATGTTGTTAGACGTACGTCGTTCCCGAGCAGCATTATCCAATACCCTCGCGAGCACCCCCCTCCTCATTTCATCCTCGGCTGCACGTTGCGCGGCTGCGTCCTCGCTGCCCTGTGCTCCCGACTGTGGAGAGTCTTGTTGTAGTTGGTTCATCCTCGCCGCGCGGATAGCAGCCAGCTCTGGGTCGGCCATCGTAGTAGATCACACAGCCCAAGTATGAGGTCGCCTGCCCAATTCAGCTGTTTCGGCAAACGCCGATGTGGCTGCGTGACCGTGTTCACAGCCGACGCCAAACTCACGCGAGGACAATGAAAGTGACCTTGTTCTATTCTTTGCTGCCATCTTCTTTGTCGCTAACATGTCTCCCCTTTTGCACCGTAGTCGCAAGAAGAACGACGAGGATGCAGGAGACAAGAACAATAATACAGCACAATTGGCAGAACAAATTGCACGACTGAATCTTGGGTTCGAGCCCCGTACCAGACCGCAGAGGCAGAGTGGCGGGTTTGTAGGTGGTTTCGACGTCGAAAGACCAACGCCGAAACTGAACCCGAATTCAAACCTCTATCCTGCTCGTAATTCTTACGAGAACGACGGTCCCTCGCCTGCATTCCCCCAGCCTAACACATATCATGCATCCCCAGGTCCTCTACCCACTCCTCCAATGTATATGCCAGTTCCACGGACAAACGGGAGACCACAGCTCTCGGTAACGATGCAACATGCGTTACTACCCACTAGCGCCGGTTCTCAGACACAAGGAGGGTTACGACCTCCAGAAGCACAACTTCCCCCGCGACCTTATTCTGACCCTGGTAAAGCGAATCCATCCGAATCCATATCTGCTAGACTCCCTTCTACCCCCGCAAGGCGCTCGTCGGGAGGCAAATCTCAGACGCCCTCCAGTGTGCCTGCTAAACAGCCGCGAAAGAAGCTACCTGGAGATGTCCAGACAACAACTCCAGGGAAACGACGCCGTGCTGTTTCTACACCAACGTCACCCACAACTTCTTCCACTGGAATACCAGATGGGAAAGTACAATGCTCTGGCATGACGAAGATTGGAGAGCGATGCTCTCGAAGGATCACTCCTTCCTTCACGTGTGACCCAACCGTAGAAGGCGAAGTCGAGCATTATTGTCACCAACATGAAAATCAAGTGCTGGGACCGAGTGGCTTCTACACTAAGAAGACTGACTCGAAGGCCGCTGAATGGATTAAATTCGAAGGTTTGAGCGATTCTATAGTATTCGCTTCTGTCGTGTGCTCAAGTTTTGTCTCAAGATTGGATACCCGAGTACTTACAGAAGAATACACGTGCAGCTCTGAGGGCAGAAATGGAGAAACCCGCCTCTAAACACGACCGAGATGGATACATATATACCTTTGAGATACGAGGTTTGTCCATATGTTGAGTATACCGGTATCGAATCTCACCTGACGGACTTCCAGACGAGAATAACCCTGGCGAGATACATTTGAAAATCGGGCGTGCCGTCAGCCTGGTGAAGAGGATTGACGAATGGACTAAACAATGTGGATCCAAGGAACAAGTCTTGCGTGGCTATTGGCCAGGTGGCCTAGAGGATGACGATGGGCCGCTGATGAGAGGTCGTGTTAAAGCTGGACCTCAGGGGCCCTTGTGCCATCGACTAGAACGACTCGTCCACATCGAGATCGCTGATCTTATCATGAACACACCGTACTTGCATCCACAATTTCCAAATGTCGATGCAGAGAGCGTCAAATCCGACAAGAAGCGTACGGTGAAGAAGAAATGTCCTGACTGTGAGTGATATCGTCGTATAACGCCCTTGGATGTGAATTCATGCTCGCGCTATGTCAGGCGGTACTCTTCACCAGGAAATCTTTACGTTCAAGCGAGCGACCCAAGGAAGATATAGAGGCAATGAGTGGGAAAAGCTCGTGAAACCAGTGATCGAGAAATGGGGAGCTTTTGTGGAGGCGTATGTTTAGCAATCTGCGACATGCTTGGACGATGTATCAAATTATCTCGATCGACATCCTGTACGTTTTATCTACCGTCCCCGGAATTGGACATTGTATACTAGTCACGCCACGATCATGTCTCTCGATTACGGACCCGTATTAGCTGTGTATTATCACCAATCTGAACCGGTTTACTTCCCGCATGTATAGCTCGAGGCCAGTGGCTGACAGATACTGTGCCTTGCCTGCGCAGCATCCCGCCCTGGAGGTCTAAAAAGGACAAAAGCGGTGTACAACAGCGCCTTTTATTCGTTCTCAGCTGCCTTTTGTAGTTTGAATTGTTGTCTTTGACTTGATCCGAGATCGAACAATGCACGTTCCTCCATCCGGACAGACGCCATTGTCCTGTCCAGAGCATAAATGCTCGTCCCTCCTCGCTTCTGGCCATCTTCTCTGTACTATTCTCATCCGTGCATATCACCTTCTACGCCCCCTACCCTAATCCGCAGCTCCCTGCGCTCGTCTCTGCACATTAACCTCAACCTACTTGCACATAGTCTGCTCTTCGAGTTCATATCTCAATATTACGAGCATCATGTTGTTCTCTATCGTGCCGACACTTGCTATTATACTGTCTTCCGCAGTAGTCCCCTCTGTATTGGCAGCGGACCATCAAGTCATCGTCGGTGGTCCAGGAGTCTTGCAGTTCAACCCATCAACGGTGGTAAGTCCTTTCCTTTGTCTTTGACCCGTTTCCTTGGGGCTCAACGACGAAATATATAGACCGCATCCCCAGGCGACACAGTCTCCTTCACCTTCAAGCAGGTGAACCACACCGCTACTCAATCCACGTTTGCGAATCCATGCCAGATGGCGGATAACGGCTTCGATTCTGGGTTGTAAGTTCCTTGGATTTATCAGCGAAGCACACGTTGTGTTAATCAAAATGACTCACAGTATACCTGTATCGGCGGACAACACGAATGGACCTTTCCCTGTTGCTCAATTTACAGTCGAGGACATGAACCCCGTCTGGGTGTATTGCCGACAGGCGAATCATTGTCAACAGGGTATGGTCTTCGCCATAAATCCAGGGGATAAATTCCCTGCTTTCCAAGCCGCTGCCATGGGTGTCCCCGTGGGTTCCACGCTCAGCGGCACTTCCTCTTCGATCGCAAGTGCGCCGCCCAATACAAATACAGCCACCGCTACGCCTAGTCTGGTCACCGTGACAGCTACTGTGACTATCTCGGGCCAGCAACAGGTCACCACGTATGGGTCCTATCCTGGCTCTGCCGCACCCACGGCTGCGGTCTCTAGCGACCACAAGGTCGTAGTCGGCGGGCCTAACAAGCTGTTCTTTGACCCTGCGAACATCACGGCGCAAGTTGGGGACACGGTCACGTTCCAGTTCATGCAGAAGAACCATACCTCTACCCAGAGCACTTTCGCCGAACCGTGCATCAGCTTGACGCAGACCAGTACCAGTGGTCAAGTGGGCTTTGATTCTGGATTGTCAGTTCTTTGCTTGTGTCTTCCCACATATCCTGATACTGACTTCTTTCGACTTTAGCATGCCCGTGGCAGACAACGCGACGACCTTTCCTACATTTACTATTGAGATCAACGACGTAAGCTCCAATATATTCCTTTCCGCAATGTACACCGATGGCTCATACCTTGTTTTTTCTAATTTTTTTAGACTGCTCCCATTTGGGCGTACTGCAGACAAGCCACTCACTGCGGGTCTGGAATGGTCTTTTCTGTGAATGCCATCGAGTCTGGGCCTAACAACTTCGCAGCCTTCCAGGCTCGTGCCAAACAATTGAATGGCACCAGTTCTACTTCGTCCGGCGGCGCGTCACCCACGAATACGACGAATGGCGCATCGTCAATATCATCTATAGGCGTTGGTGCTGGTACGGTCGCCGTTCTTCTCTCGATTTTGGTGGGAACCCTGCTTTGAGTACATTTCCTTTCGCTTGAATGGACCTTGATGGACATGATTATTGCTATTTATCTACACGAAATTTAGAGTATCATGAACACGACTTACATTACTGTAGTAATATATACCCCAATTATCTCTTTCAGGCCGACGTTGAACCTCGTTGAACAAGATGTAAGCATTGTGCTTAGACGCTGATCGTGGGAACGAACATGTCTTTTTGCGAGATCGCGCCACCGAGCCGGCGCTTAAGCAGAAAAATGTTCACTCCCAACCCCCACGACCACTTGGGCTGCACATATTCTGAAAAGGTGAATACACTCATCTCGACTCCTCGGTAGTTCATTTAGAAGGATGAAACGCACTGGGCTCTGAAACATACTGTAGTTATGCACTACGCTCACAGAGCGGCGGCCTAGAAAACCGTTAACTGACACCCTCAATTTTTGTCTCATGTTGTGATCCTTGAGAAGAAAAAATCTGATAACTTTCGTTCAGGTGCTATCCGAAGTCGACTAAAAATGTCTATAACGGCATCCTCGCCTGTCGAACATGAAGCAGACGTCCTGGAGTATTGCGGTACTCTGGACGAGATGAAGGGGAGCATGTCCTCGGTCCGAGACGTGGTAAAATCTTTGCAGCAAAAGTGAATATCCTCAGACCCCCTTATCTATACTCGAGCTCATCCATACTTGCAGATTAGATGCATCTGAATTAGACACAAAAGACGGCATCTCCCTTCTCTCTGCTAAAGCTCAGGTCATGGTCTCTTACCTCCAGTCCCTTGCTTTACTTTCTGCTCGCCGCGCGCTCGGGCACTCCCTAACAGAGAAGTCGCCTCCAACGTCATCGTTCGCAAGTAGCAGTCGATTAGCTCGAGGGTCAGGCGTCGGTGATCGAGTCGATGCTATGATTGAAGGACGAATGGTATTGGAGAAGATCAAGGTCCTTGAAGGAAGGATGCGATATCAGATCGAGAAGCTAGTGCGGGTTGCTGAAGAGGCCCCCGACGCAGCTCATAATATCGCCAACGGTATGTGCACCCTACCCATCGTAAAATGTGCCTTCTCTAAAAATGCTTCTTACCCTCGACAGACCCTCTTGCATTCAGGCCCAATCCCGATAACTTATTGAATCAGGGCATGAGCTCCGAGGATGAGGGCGACACTCGCCAAGAAGACGGGGATCGGGGGCGTGGTGGTATTTATCGGCCGCCGAAACTCGCGGCCATGCCATACACCGAACCTTCCAAGAACAAAGAGAAGAAGCGTCGGGGGCCTGTTCCCAGCGCGCTCACCTCCCTTAATCATTTCGATCCGTCCATGCCCCACATCGAATCCACATCTGGCCTGGGTTCTACGCCAGCCTTAATGTCAGGCCGCGCGAAGGAACTTCAGCGGATGACCGAATTTGAGGAGGAGAATATGACTCGACTGGTGATGAAGAAGAGAGACGCCAGACGCCGAGAGCAAGATGAGGCAGATATTGCATTGGGCGGTATTGGAGGTAGTAGTCGTGGTGGACGGGGAGGCGGGTTGGAGGCCGAGTTTGGCGACATTCTGCGGTCTGTCGGCCGTAGTCGTGGTGGTGTTGTCGGAGATGGTTATGAAGAGCTTCGGCAGAAGGGCAAGAAAGCAAGTGTGCTGGATCGTTCACGAACGAGAGGTCGGGATGATGCTTTGGATAATCTTGGCGAGGATGAGCCGAGGCAGAGGAAGAGGAGTCGCTTCGACAAGGAAGTCAAGGCTTCCAAGAAACGTACCTCAGCGAAGACTACTAGACGATAGTGTACCTTAGGCTGCGTTATATGTATGTTTTCCCGTGCATTTGCATGGCATCATAACCCGCAACAGCAGTTCATCTTCACGTCCTACGCCCTGCTAATATAATGTCAAGTATATAAAATGGTAAACTTCTCCGCGCGACAAGTTGGAGGAAGAATTTGATCTCCCGTCACAAGCCAAGTCATGTATCAAATATTGCGGTGTTGAGTGTCTGATATTACGGAAATGGATCTACTCATCCCAGATTTTCTCAACTAGCCAAGTTCTGCGTGAGGCCACAAAATCAGTCTACAAATGAGACTTGTAAAGTTTCGGATAATACTTGTTCCTTATGGAGGTCCCCTATATGCGTCCTGTAGCTGGCGCGTAGTACTTGGTTCTTGGTTCCAACTTCCACGATCCTTGATATGCACCCTGTTGGTGCCTGTTCACTGTTGGAGGTGTTGCCTTGCGAAGTGATAATAGCCATACTGGAAGAGCTTTCCTATCAGGATTTACTCTGCTGCCAAAGAGTGAGTTTGATTTCCGTGGGCATCGATACCATTTTGACCATTGAATCTGTGCTACTGCTATTCCCAGGTTTGTAGGTTCTTGCGCGATTTGGTCCGGGAATATGCTTCTTTCCAGTATGAGGTCGAACTTGCGCTTACCGGTATGGAAGACAATCCGTCCGACAAGCTAACGAAGGCGCAAAAACTGCCTTTGATCAGAGAGTACCGGGCGGCATGGGATAACGTACACACCGAGGAAACGGCACGTCGAGGGAAGGCCATTCCAATGAGAATCGATGGGCCTGCATGGGAACTTGGAGGAGGTGTGTTGGCTGGATCAATCGGGGCGAGAGAGGTGGAGTTTCGCCAACTGCCCTCGCGCATTCGTGGTATATCCGAACATACATGGACCACAGCATTTGGTTTCAACATGGCCGACTTTACGATCGACCCAGGTCAGGATCTATTCGCTGCTGTTGAGCGTGTGCCACCGGACCAGTCAGTGCTCCCTTCCTTCTGTTGTTGCCCCCATCTCATGAGGAGTGCCTCTTAGATATTCTGTCCACTTATGTTCTATGTCGACGGGAGAGCGACATCCACTGGCAAGCAAAGACCTTCTTCCTGTGAATGTCCCAGACATGGTCCATATACGTACCGCATTTGAGATCCGAATCGACGGCGATTTGCTCGGGATACTCGCCAGACAACAGCCGTATTATATCAATCAGACGTGGAGTTGCATCAATGTCTGGAATTGGAGGACGGGTGAACATCTACTCGTGAGTGTCTCATCAAGTCTTGTCCGTACTTATCATGTTAACAATCCCCAATGTAGTCTTCCACTGAGCAGCCCCTCTCTTTTCTCTTCATGGGTGACAGGTACCTCTTGATATTAACGCCCCCCGACATTCTTGAAGATCCTGCTATTGTGGTACATGATATCTTCGAACCATCGCGTCGGTGGATGTTCCAACTGCCCCCTCTTGTGCAGGGCATGGTTGGAGGCGGGCCCCCAGGAGAAGGAGGAGAGGGAATATCTATAAGAAGGATGCAGTTTATATCCGAACCTGGCGCTACATGGAGGCCGTCTACAATGCTTCCGCCTTTCTATGTGGCACGACGAGAAAGGCTCATCGTCTTCGTAATGAACGTGATCTTTGACCATAGGCAACCGATGGTCTCTCTCACTGTGTCAACACTCTCATCGCGTCTACTAGCCTGCATAGAAGCTGTTGAGCCGCCCATCGAAGGTGTCGATCGACGTGTCATGTGGCAAGACTGGGGTGACAAGAACTGCAGAATGGGGTACTGGCCAAGCCGTTGGGACGGTGGCTGGCCATGCGTTACGTACGGTACCAAATATGCCTGTTTGGAGGAGAATCGAGTGACGATCTATGATTTCAACCAACCTGCAGTCAGGCATGGGGCATCGCGAAATGGAGACCATGAGGGGAGCAGCTCTACGGAATACGTGATGCACAGCACAGACTTGGAAACGGGCTTTTTTGATAAGCCTGTTGTCACCTCTTTACCGTACCGCAAGATGGTCACATGCATAGGAACGGACGAGGCTGACTATGTTATGATAAGCGAAGATTCATTCGTCATCGTACAGGCAAGTGCACATCCGAGGTTCATGCAATCGCCCTTTATTGACTGTAATCGTGTCCAGGAGCTTGATGGAGATGGAGAATTTCATATCACACCGCTCTAACCTCTAGTCATGTCACTGTACCCGGTAGGTCTTTTATTCACGACGCTTCGAGATGATGCAATGACTGAGATGATGCTTACTAGGCCGGTTTTGAGGGTCAAAAATTCCATGTCATATCGCTTTTTTTGCGAAGGGCCAACCACTCTGTATTGTGCTAGGTCCTTGGATATCGGATGTGAGCGCACCGCGTTCTGAGCTGGAAGACCTGGCATTCTCACAAGCTGTACACAAGGACGGGGACGAGTTAGTTTACAGCTGTATTTGCCACATTTTTATGGTTGTCAACTCATACTTGTGTAGTCAAACGCTGGTGATCAACGCCATTCAGAATGCCAGGAAACGATACATACAGCCCTTGCAAGTGTCCACGGAGTGAAAGCCAGGACCAAGTGTATCAGACGTTCAATGCTCTGTGCTTGACTCGGATGCTCACTTTGAACATGGCTGACAACCTCCCGACAAGGGCCTGCGCACCATCTACCTCTAGTGAATGCAAGCTCTCAATGCCGGCGGAGGCGTTAACCCGCCACCGATTTCCCGTCAATCATACAGGCCGCTGCCACTGAGGCATGGCCGCCAGTTTCACGAACTTGAAGTACATTTGTCGGTCAGCATTGCCACGGCTGTTATAAAGATCGCAGCATAGGCTCCTATGTTACTTGACGTTCTATGCCTGGAAGATGATTTTCTGAAACTCGCTGAGCATCTCTCCCAAGAATCTTCTCCGAGTCCTTTTACTCATGCGGCTCGAGTCGTACGACGTAGTAGCAGATCTTCTTCATGACTAGGTCCCGCTGACGGCACAGCTATGATTGTATGTGTCAGCATTGATATAATAGAGCAGCAGCTTGTACGATAATGCCGGATTCAGACGGTTTGCGATGAGAGTGGGATTCGAACCCACGCGTGGAAAAGTCTTAAAGTAGGTGAAATGTGAAAAGTTGAAGGGATAAGATTGCTTGATGAGAGTGGGATTCGAACCCATAGACTCCCTCAATCATTGAGGATCTGCCCGTGATGCACCTCTGAAGCTGCACCAGTGTGAATGTGACCTTGCCCTTATTTTGAGGATCTGGCCGCGATGCACCTCTGAAGTCGCAAATGTATGCATATATTGATTCGGAGTATAATCTATGTGTTGTGTGAGCCCTACATTCTACATTATGAAAAACAATACAGGAGACTTTTTAGAATGTGAGAAATCATTAGAAGTTGTCGAAGATTGGGTTTGGTGGGGGTTTGAAGACATTTATGAGTCCCAGAGAGGACCGAAGGAGTGCATGCCATTCTCCTTGCAGCCCTCCATAAGTTCGGCATTCCCGACAGGATTCGAGGTGATAATGACCACTAATACTCGATTAGTAAACCACTCGACTGCCAACAAACGACGATGAGGCTCACCTTCCGCGTTGAAGGCGACGTAGACGTCCTTTAGCATTTTCATCGTGTCCGGGCGACAGCCTTCCTTCTTGGTATCAAACAGGATGTAACGCTCCTTGGGAATCTTACGCTTGATCATGTCGAACAGGATCGGGCCAAAGGTCTTCTCCATATCGGAGCCGATCCAGATAAGGAACCAGTTGTCGAGTTGTAAACAAGTAGAAAGGACCGCACCGATACCTGAGCCTGTGCAGATTGCAATCCCACGACGGTACAAGTGGCACAGGTATGGTAGACCGGCGAACTAAGCGAGTCGTGTTAGCCGTGAACAATTATTCTTTGAAGAGATGGACATGACACACCTTCATCTCACGAGTCCAGAGGTGGGTAGGGACATCAGTGACAAGGCCGCGGGTCCAGTCGCCCTGCACTCCGGCAATGATGTAGTGGCAGCCACTGTCGATGCCTTCAGATATGATACCGAAACCGTGGTATTCCACGATCGCAGAGCGGCTGATGCGTCCCAATAGACCTTGTTGGATGCCCTTTTGGAACTTGATCACAGCCACACGGGGAGAAGGCTGAAAGGTCGTGTCAGCGATTGATCGAATATTTGAGATTAGGAAGCTTTCGTACGGTGGTGATTTCTACTGGAACCTTGCGCACTGTGAACCAGGGAATGGCGATCCTGTAAACCATGTATGAGACGAATGGTACTCGACGTAGAGATATAATATTACTCACAAGATCGTGATGAAGAGGGAGTACCAGAATTCTTGTGCGTCAGCCAGGCGACGACCAGATCCTGTAAAGCCGCCCTCTGCGCTCACCGCATCTGTGACGCATACGAAGATCCAGACAAATGCCACAGCCGTCCATCCTGCGAAACGATGGTGCCGTTCAAAGACGCTAAAGGATAGATATTTGGTAAGCCCTTGACCATAGAGAAGAGCACATATAGCTTACTTGTGATGATTGGCACGAATCCAGGGTGCTGCGGCGAACATAGTGATTGCGCAGGTAGCCACGGTGATAACACCCCAGCCGAGAACGATTTTAGGAGTGTGTTTTGCAACGTGGTTCTGGAAGCTGCGGACGACGATGAATATGAACCAAGCGACACCTGACGCAGCAGATCCGGCGTGGATACCGCCAATATGCTGCAAAAATCCGGTCCAGAAGATTCTGACCCAAAGAGGCGTCCACTGCAGCCAAGATACCATGGTTAGCTTGAGAAGAGACTCATGGTATGAAACCCTAGCACCTTTTGGAATACTTTAACAATCACCCAAAACAGATAACGAAGGAATAATTCGTTGCGACAAGCGACCGCGGAGACGATGTTACCCAGAGCGAGAGCAGCACCGTGATGCTCGGCATATGGAAAGTGGTGAATACAAGCAAGGAAGATGCCGACCATGTTGAGAGTGAAAACAAATGTGAAAAGCTGTCACAGCTGCATATTAGACATGAGACATTCTCAAAACAGATGATTACGAACCATTCTGTAAGGATTATACCATACTCTGAAGCGAATCCAGAGACTAGCAGGCTTCTTCCGAGCAGTCTTCACGCCCTTTGGAAGAGTGGGG
>MLYV02000602.1:0-17909 GCA_001913855.2 Hermanssonia centrifuga | reverse complement strand
CTCACCAAATTCATGCTCTTGATGAATCAGATCGTCAAGGGTAGTCAGGCGTCGACCTACAACAGCGGCTGGGGGTCTTACGACAACAACAACAACAACGCCGGCGGGTGGGGGAATACAGGCAACTAGGGATCAAGTATCGCGCGATCGCATACTTGTGGGGGAGTGTAAGAATCCGTTTCTTTTCCTATTATTACATCATCCGTAGCTGTACTTGTATTAGGCCGCAGTACTTGCATTAGATCGCAGTACTAGCGCAGTATCATATTGGTCGTGCACGCAGCACCTCGCAGCATCTGTACTAGGATCGCAGTCCGCAGTCGGACTTGTAGTTGTATTAGTTTGATCTGTAGTACAGTATAAATACTGGACATTCGGTACTGTAATGACTATCGCATTCGTTGCTTTCACCCTCTCTTGCATCCGTTGCATTCTAAGTTTTACATCTATTACCCGACAAACATGGTAAGAGAGTCAACAGATGCTCACCTAGGATGCGAAATTTATGACGAATTTACAACCGTTGTTGTACTTTGCGAGTAGATACAATGCATGGACCCCCGATGGCATAGATTCCTGCAGAATCTTAGCTATGGCCGGATACAACCCTCTTGTTGTTACCCGGACCAATCCACTATGCAAGGCCACAAATTTCGAGACGGCGCCATGGGACAATGCATTTCTGGTCACACCACAACACACTGTAGGCAAGCTTTGGAATGATGCAGCGAACCGCAAGCACTGCACTGAATCTGGAAATCAGCTCTTCATTTGCCCTGCGGAAGATTCGATCAAGAAAAAACCGCTTACCATGCGCGAGCGTTTTTGCGTTGCTGGTCATCATACCAGTGAGGATGGTACAAAGAAACGTCAAAGGGATGGCTTACCAGATGTAGTAGGGTTGGCGATTGGCATGAAAGTGATGGTAACGTCCAACGTCCAGACGGATCTGGACATTACCAATGGTGCTAGAGGCGCTATCCAAGATATCATCTTACATCCCGATGAGCCTCCTGTGCCACCCAATACTCCAATCGTAAAGTTGACTTACCTGCCATCTTACGTGCTCGTCAAACTGAATTGTATGCAAGCAACACAACTCCAAGGTCTAGAGACCTCTGTTGTTCCCATTGAAGCTCCACTGCAAACATTTCACATTGCCACAACGTACCATCAAAGGAGAAAAAGTTACTTACTCGAACAGTCCATCAGCAGCAATACCCCTTTCCAGCGGTGTACGGCTTCACCGACTATTGCTCCCAGGGTCAAACACTACCCTATGTGCTTGTGGATATTGCCTCTCCTCCGCAAGGTAAGCTATCACTCTTCAACCTTTATGTTGCACTGTCCCAAATTTCTGGAAGGTCAACAATCAGACTGCTGCGCGACTTTAAAGACGATCTTTCCCGAGGATCGCACGCAACTGTTGTGGGAGGATGATCGGTTGGACAACCTTGACATGCACACAAAGGTATGGTGGGCACAGATGGCACCTATACAGGCTGCAGAGAATTATTCACAAAAAATCAGAATAGAAAATGTACATACAGTGTGATACTACCTACGCAATCGCGACAAGAGTGACATTCAAATATGAACTATAAGAGAAAGACCTCACGACAAAATCGAACGCTCGAACAACGTGGCCTCCAAGAGCGTCCGTGGGCGGGCCGCAGCTGACCGGTTCGGCATATTCCGGTCGGTCGAAAAGTGTCCAGGATTCCAGTCATGAGAGAAACCTTGTCAAGCAAGGTGATAAAGACCACTCGGAATAAGTTCAACCGTATAGATTCAGATTATTCGATACTCTCAACGATACCCAACAAACCAGGCACTTTTGAATGGAGATTTGGGCTCAAAGTCAATCTCGGTAAGTGTTTCCTTATAAGTAGTAGTACCACCGCAACTTCTAATCAAAGAAGTTATTCCTCCTTCAAGTTTATCTGAAGGATTATTTTAGCACGAGGGAACTATCACTTATCGCTCACTCTCAGACTACCCCTTTGTTCAGTCCGTGCACAGGCTACTCAGCCCCCCGAGTGGTAGTACCGTCATAGGTTGGAATAATGAACAGCTCGAATAAATACATGGTCAGTATCAACCGGCGGAGCAACTCCCATTGGGCTGTCGAATTAACGAAGATCAGAGTACGATACGATACATCGGGTCACCAAAAGATCGGCAAAAGGTAGTAAACAAACAGCGTTAAATAATCTGTTGTGCATGGCAGGATGGAGAATCAAAATTCTGCGCCTGAGAAAGAAATTAAGTGGCAGAGAGAAGGTATGACTGAGACACACACTTTCCGTGGCAGTGTTCTGAATTGACACGGGCGGATAGCTAAGCTCGGGCTCGTGTAAACATTCCTGTTTCAACCGGCAACCCCGAGGGACGAGAGATGTTCAAGTCAATCGCATTGAGGCGGCCATCAACAACCTCGCTTGAATCCAGACAGTCCGTTTGCTCGCTGGAAAAATGAAGTGATGAGAGGAGTGGCACCTGACAGATCAAAGGAATCTCCCTACAGTTCGAGTATAGTCGACAGTCGCGAACTTGTCAACTCAGTCAATCCAGTCAACCCAGTCCCGAAATCCGTAGTATCTGGTTCCGGGTCTCGTCTGTGCAGTACACACGTATTAGGGCAGAATATCAAGCAGAGAAGTTTTTTGACGAACTCTTTCTTTTTATGGATTGAGCCCTCTTCGTCCGGGTCACGGAAGGATGCTACCAATTGGCTCGAAAGTATCACGCTTACAGACAAGCTTTTTAGGGAATCTTGATGTGCAAGAAAAATTAGCTTACCTGATAGCGCCTCCTATGTCAACCGTTAGTACAAACTGAGCGAACATACTTAGGTAAAGAGACCCTACCAGGGAGTGCAAAAATCATGTCCATCACCTCTGTCAAGAAAGGAGAGGCTAAGCAGATGGAACAGGTCCAAGCAGAACAGATCCCACCGTTTAGATTCACCCAAGCGAAAACCTAATTCGTCCAGGATAAACAAAGTTTCAGGTGAAAAAGGGGAAACGACCACTCACCATAGCAGTAATATTTGCTGCACATGTGACACTTATGTAGATGATACCTTGCTTGCGTAAAAGGGCGCCAATGGGTGTATTCCAAGAATTCCATTGCCTGTGTAATCCGACACAGGTGAGAAGAAGGATGACGGAGTCCCAAGTCACAGCTACGATTGAGGTAATATTCAGTAGGTGCAACGTCAAAGAGTTTATCATAGCCTTCACGAACTATATGCATAAAATACAAGCTCGCTAGTCGGACCGCGAAGAAGGTGGGGTGGTTCATAACAGACACGGTCCCTCGGGTCCCAAACGGCTTCGATGCCGATCAGAGGCACTAAAGTGAAGATGACCTGTATGGTTAGAACATAGCAAGGATAGGAGGGGATCCAAACGGACCTTCAAGTGCGAGAGCCAGATGGCCCATTGTACACAAAATTATGACGCAGATGAGATACGGGTTATACTTCCACATGACAAGTCTGTCCAGGTAACATGAACTTCTCTAAGGTATTATACTATGACGAGCGTACTTACGGACGAGACAACATATTAGCACTTGACGTCACCGTTGAGATATTGAGGAGAGCCTAATACGAGATGGAGATGTCAGAAAAATATGAGATGTATATTGAGCTGCAGCACTAACCGACATGAGTATCACGTAAGCTTCATTTGAGAATGAAGAATGAGAGGTGGCGCATGCAGTTTGATAAAATTGATGGCGTACGTTGACAGTCGATAGGAAGAGAACTCTTGTAATTTGACACAATGGCACTACAAGGACATGAATCCGGAGCAAAGAGGAATGACCAATGGGACATACAACATCGTACTTGAAGCCAGAAAAGAATATCGACCGATGATGTATGGTATCTACAGGATTTGTCAAAGACTGGCCGTTATACAGAATCAACTGGGGGACTCACATGCGAATACTTAGGTTGAAGTCGGCCAGTTATTAAACCAACTTCGACATCGTGCCTAGACTTCCAGAGGTACCACCTTTAACATGCTACAAATCAGCAATCGGTCGCGTAGCTTATAGGGTACGCACGTGAATCCAGTGGTGACGCTAATGCTAAGCATGGCAAATTCCTTGCCACAGACGGCCAACACCTCCGGGCTCTCCCAGTCAATCATTTTGGGATCCCAGGTAGCGCACGATGGTTGTCCTTGGATGTGGAAGAAGCGAAGAGAGTAAATAAAGAGGAGAAAGTAGTAGGGCGCTGAAATGGTGGGAAGCGGTCAGGAGTATATGGGAAACCATGTATAACTGCCGACGACACTAGGATTCAAAAAGGCAACCTTAAAGTTACACGTCTCAGCGGCATCAACTGCGGCAAGCCGACTGACATATTCGTACGTCAAAGTTCAACTTGAAGACCATTGAACAAGATCTGCCACAGCAGATGCTGCCAAGCATACCATGGTTACTCGTTTAACAAGAACCCTGACTCGAAGCGCGCCCAAATCAGGCATGACAACGGCGGAATAGATAGCGGACCTGACGCGGCGCAGAATGAAACATAGATCAGAGGTTGCTTTCGTGGCATCGTCCCACTCGTTCCTGGTTTACGAGAGGCGTCCTCTGATAGTCTTCTTGAATGTGGGCCATTCAGGAACCCGCATCACCTGAAATATATGTTTAGCACAGTAGTTAGAGGTTATGCTCAAAGGGGCAAATCATGGAGCTCATAACATACATGTAGATAGATGTAGAGCTCTGGTTCTCCAGTTCTGCGACGGAACGTTCGGACTCGCCATCCGGAAAGGAATACTGCCACGTGGAATGCAATACGGTAGCGCTCGAATACTTTTCCATTCCATCCGCCGGACCGTCGCACCTCCTCAGTGTCACATCAAGCTAAATCTTCATGTCAAGCGTGAATAGATCAGAACATGGCAGGATCATAGCACACTTTTAGGTTGCAGCCCGTAAATGTGTAAACCAAAAACATAATCGCAAGGCCGCCACATCATATCGAAGCAGGTCGTGTCATCCAAGGACGAATAGAACATAGTGAGTTTCAAACTATACCTTGAGCACCCTACTGTCCTATACGCAGTTCAACCGTTTTGTGCTCATTCAAAAAGACAACGACTGGATAGACCGGGGAAAGTAGCTGTACAGTCAGCGGGACTGTCAAGAGCCTACGCACCACTAAGCACTTTCTCAACGAAAGGTGTACGGAACGAAAATCATGCGTAGCAGTTTCCATCGCGAGTGCACGCAGAGGACTGATTTGAACCTTGCAATACAATACGGCGCACACGGTTACTGCAGCGTGGGTATGTCGGTGCGCATATATAACAGCAGATAGAACATCAATCACGACAGCATTCCCCACCCTTATACTCTCACAATGGCACCTATCCGCATAGGATTCATTGGTCTTTCTACTCAGGGTTGGGCAGCTTCAGGACTAGTTCCCTCGCTCTTTGACCCCTTGCTTTCCCCGTCGTACACCCTCACTGCACTGTGCACGTCTTCTCCTGTCTCTGCATCGGCTGCTGCGTCCAAATATTCCGAGCTTGCGGGTCGCCCCGTCAAAGCTTATCACGGTGAAAATGGTTTCACCGAAATTGCGAATGATCCAGAGGTGGATATGGTCGCGGTTAGTATCAAAATACCGGACCATTTCAAGGCCGTTTGGCCCGCTATTGAGGCTGGGAAAGACATCTTCATCGAATGGACTGTCGGGAATGGACTTGAGGAAACTGTAAAAATCGCGGAAGCTGCAAAGAAGAAGGGGTTGAAGGTTCTAGTGGGTGCACAGGCAAATCACGGCGTAGCCATCAACAAGGTAAGCTGACTTCCTCGTTATGTCGAATGCCATTTGTTTCAATTATCGCACAGGCAAAAGAGCTAGTAGAATCTGGCAGGATCGGTAGAGTGCTATCTACGACAGCCGTGAGTGTGGCATGGTCGTGTTTGAGTGTCAGTCAGTATAACCCTTCATAGATATTGTCTGCGCCTTTTTTCTGGGGCAAACTTGCCAACCCATCTTTCAAATATGGGTATGATATCGACAACGGTGAGCAACGAAGACTGTTATCGCTGAAAATCCGCTCACAAGTTCCATCCGCAGGAGCAACCCCTCTTACGATTCCTGTAGGACATTTCATTGTCGCTTTAAGCCACGTTCTTGGCGAGTTCACCTCGCTGAGCGCACATGGCATTATTGCAGTCCCGACAGCCAAGGTCATTGACGCAGCTGGAAATGAAACTGGGGAGATTTTTCAGAAAACCGCACACGATCAAGTCGCAGTCTCCGGCGTATTACGAGGGAACGGGGCGTATACGGAGATGTCATTTGCCAATATCCACGCCCGAGTAGCTCTGGGCGAGCAGGGGCGAGGGCGCACTCTGTTCAAGTGGATTATCGACGGCGAGGACGGGACGATAGAACTTCGTGAGGACGGTACTGGGGGTGGATTCGTTGCTATTGGTGAAAAGCGAGTATTCTTGAACGGAGAAGAAGTGAAGTTGGAGGAGAAGGCGGAAGATAGACTGGGCAATTCCGGCAAAGCTTGGTTGGAGTTTGCAAAAGGCGCAGAGGGCAAGTTCTTCGGCATAGACGATGCTGTGAGATTGCATCGTGCGGTGGATGCGGCACAGAAGAGCATCAACGAAGGCAGAACCGTCGTACTGTAATATTGATGACATCACTGCTTTCAAGCGCGCCATATGTCGGGGCCCTTGCGTGTGATGGTGTGACGCAAAGGTCAAGCGGCTTAGTCAATATATAATAAGTAACACTCGAAAACATATGCAAAACACAACATGGCACCTATCAGACTCGGATTCATTGGTCTCTCTAGCACGGGTTGGGCATCCATCTCCCTCGCACCGCCCCTCTTCAATCCTCTGCTCGCGTCCTTGTACAGCATCACTGCCCTCTGCACCTCATCTGAAGCATCCGCAGAAGCAGCTGCCGTCAAATATTCAAAGCTCGCCGGCCATGCGATTAAAGCATACCACGGCGATCAGGGCTTTGTTGACATCGCAAACGACCCGAATGTCGACATGGTGGCAGTGAGTATCAAGATGCCCCACCATGTAAAGGCGGTCTGGCCAGCTATCGAAGCGGGAAAGGATATCTTCATCGAATGGACCGTCGGTAGCTCGTTCGAGGAGACGCTGAAGATCGCAGAGGCGGCGAAGAAGAAGGGTATCAAGGTTCTGGTTGGTGCACAAGCCACCCAGGGGGCCTTCTTGAAGAAGGTGCGTTTCCGATTGGGATCGTCCGTGCTTTTGGAGCTAAACAAGAGTTCCAGGTCAAGGAGTTAGTTGAAAGTGGCAAGATTGGTCGCATCCTGTCAACGTCCTTGGTAAGTGGTCCTTTTCTAGTGACAAATAAGTAACAGAACTTCTCACGATTGACTCAAAGATAACGACCTCTGCTTACTTTGGATCAAGCACCACTGAAGGCGGGGCGTACTTGATAGATATCAATAACGGTACTACTACCCGTATTTACACCTCCGAAAACACACTAAAAAGCGCCTGATAAATAGGAGCAAACGCATTGACGATCCCGGTAGGGCACTTCCTAGTCGCTCTCAGCTACGCCATCGGAGATTTTACAGAAATAAGCGCAAGTGGCATAATTCAACACCCCACCGTGCGCGTCCTTGGCGCAGACGGCAAGCCGACAGATAAAACCCTTCAGAAAACTGCCCATGATCAGGTTTCCCTCTCCGGTATCGTCCGAGGACAGGACAAGAATACCGGTGCGGTCTTTGCAACCTTTCAAGTTCGTGGCGGGTTCTCGTTGGATGGCGAACGTGGTCGGGGACGGACGGTCTTCAAGTGGACCATTGATGGCGAAGATGGGACGATTGAAGTGCAGGATACGAAGGAAGAAGGGGCAGGGGGCGCTTTCATCCAAATGGGGGAGAAGCGTGTTTTGCTAAACGGCGAAGAAGTGAAATTGGAACTAGGAGAGGAGGATCAGCTGGGCAATGCTGGGAAGGCATGGCTTGAATTTGCGAGAGGTGGACGGTATGTGAATATTGACGATGCCGTCCGAGTTCATCGCGTCTTGGACGCTGCACAAAAGAGCATAGTTGAAGGCAAAAAGTTTGTACTGGAGTAGAACGTTGGCTTCCTGCACCCCTGGGTCGTTCTAGGTAGCACGGTTCTTGTATTTTTAGCCTCGAAGTCTATACCAGACAGCTTAGTTGAACCGATAAAATCCTGCATATCTCCAGCATGATGGTTTGACCTCGACTAGTATCCGGTCTATGAACTGGATTTTCAATGTAACTCTAAGTTTCTTTGGGTACAATGCATTGAAAAATGACCATAGGCGTACCCTAGCATATCCCTAAAAAGTATCTAACGTGTTTCTTCAGCCTAAGCATAGGGTCTGCAGCTCGGCTTGTGTTTTGGTCAGAGCTATCAAGCCGGGCCAACACATCACTATCGATGTCAGGTCGATAATAGTTTTCTCTAAAGAAGATCATGATATAGGCCCCGGATGCATAAACCTTTCCATGAGATAGTATCGCCACTTGGAGGACAATTCATGGCTGCCATAACTTCAAGGAGAACCAGAGTGGCCTTCAATTGGACTGCCTGATAGTGCATACAACGGCAACCTTCTTGGATGCGCATTGTTGGACTTTGCTTCTTGAGTCCGGAGGCCCGAGTCCACGGGTTTTACCTTTAAAATTGAGGAGATAGGATATAGTCAGTCTGCAAGAGGTAGAAATTGTGTCGAACGTACCAATATTGTTCAAGAGTTATTGTCAAAGAACGCACCGACTTGGATGACAACCGACGACCGTCGGTCGTTTCATTGCCAAACTCCAGTGGTACTTGAGTCTCTATGGAGTCGCTGCATATATATACTATGGATTATTGCCCTTCAGAAAGGAGGCAAACTTTTGGTAGTACGAGTCATGGACGATTATTGTAAGTCAAGTCGCATTGTAGCAGCTTAATTTGAACATAATCAGACCATTTCCCACGATGAAGTCCCGTCGATTGCCATATATAGCATCAGGCGGGTATACGCTTTTCAAGCATGCACTTCGATCCCCACGAGGGTTGAGGATGGCTATATTCTATTGCTCGCCGAATCTGACCTTCGCACTGCAGTATGGAACGTGGCACACAACGGCTACAGTGCGTTTCTCGTATCTAACGCAATTCTTCGAAACAAATAACCGCGCCTCTATGCCGCAGAGGCTCAAAAATCTTGCTAACGACCATTGGTACGACATTATCCAGAGCAGCAAACGCACTGGGTATCTGCAAATAGTCCGTCCGCCTCCCCGCGCAGAAGGCGATCTTTCTAACTTGTGCGAACTGAGGACCCCTCAATAATTCTGCAATCTCAACCCAGCCGAACCCCCCAAGTCTACTCTCGGCATCTGCAACGTCTGTCTTGAGAATTGGGTATATTGCAAAGCGCACTTCCTCAAGCACGGGAGATGCGACTTGCGAGAGCACTGCTATAAGCCATTGGGTAATGAAGGATGCATCTCGATATGTGGGAACGCTGAGGGAAATGGTGCGGAGGGAAGTCGTAGAGGAGAGATCTAGGTGTGATGCCAAGGGTACTCGGGTATTCGAAGAGTTGTCATCTTAAATCGGATATTTGTGGCCTTGTCAGATACTCCATTCCATAGTGTCAAAGGAAAGGGCTCACATCTGATGCGGCTGGTAGACCCGCTCGGGGAACCAATGTCTAGATGTTGCAGTGAAGGACCAACAAATGCAAGGAGATCCTTCAGCCGCGTATCGTGTGCTCCAATAAGTGGCAAGTGCAGAGCTTCGACACAACCGTGTGCAAGAGATTTTAGCAGCCAATCGACCGCCTTGTCACGAGAGAAGCAGCTACCGAGGTCCAAATCGCGCAACTTCAATTGTGGTACTATATCTTTAGGCTCCTGCTCGTCTACATCTTCCTGGACTCGATGGTCGACCAACCATTTCCCCCACCAAACACCGTCGAACCGAAGGTCGGATAAGGCTGGGAATGTGGCACAGAGTCGCGACACATCTCCAAAAGAGTCGAAGGAGCATGTGCTGATGTTCAATTTCTTGACCAGCGGTAGAGATATCTGTGACATCGCATTGCGCTCGCGTCCATCCATAGTACCAAAGCAGAGACCATCCAGTGTGAGTGTAGTAAGTTTCATGAGGGTAGAGAGGGTGGACAGGGTGGGATGTAGCAGCTGCAGATCATCGTCGGATGGCTGACCCTGGCTCTCCTTCTGTACCACTACCACATTTAGTATGTAGGCCGAAATATCAGGGGATTCAGTCAATAAGCTCGAAAGACGAGCGAGATCGTCTGCATTGGCGGTAACGCGGATAGTGCTCCAAGAGTGATGCCGCACAGCTGGAAGCCAGGAGCGGCATACCAGGGCACAGCGACCGAGAGTGGCAGGATCGTCATGTAAATGATCGATGATCATGTCGTCCAGCTCTGGAGGTAGGACTGTCGTCGCCATGGGATGCAAAGAGGGCGAATAAGTCACCCGTCGCGACTGAGAAAACGGCTACTGGATCAGCTTGGAGATTTGTAGCATTTTGCTGACACTATGGTCTTCAAGGAAACGAGGTATCGTGCTCACCCGTATCCGCAAAACTTCCGAGACCTGCATACATTGTTGGGTCGGATAGAACTTGGTTGGATGCGAGGTCGGTGAGATTAAAAATTGAGGCATTTTGGACGTTCGTATCTTATCAGATAGCAATCACACTAGGAGGAAGGAAAGAGATCAGATCATGGCGCCTCACTGTCTCAGATCTCAGATCTCATGGAGGCCGAGGGTTCGACTCCTCCAACGGACACATCCTACAGTAATTCTCTTCGAATAGTCAAAAACTCCAGCGCACTATGTCTGCGTCAAGGGACAAATTTCGAGAAGCCGAAAGTCACATACTGACCGATAGTAAGAGAACGGACAGTGGTAATTGTCTGTATCCCATACACGAGGCATAGCCCGCTCTCTCCTACTACTAGTATTCCTTTCGGCAGACTGAGTGGGTAGTATCACACTGTAGTCAACTCGCAGATGCACATACCTCGAGAGTGCTTTGAGATGCATCCCATTGACAGAAAAACGGGCGCTGTTGTATCGTTACGACCCCGTGGGATTCTTAGAAAGCAAACGCAGGATTACATCACGCCTTAAGAGCCACGAGGTGGTGGGGAAAGCACATTATCATGGTTGTACGATCTCTCACAACGCCACGGAATACTGATGAGATTGACTGGTGTGTTACAATCTGACAACCCATGACCAGTTGAAACCTAAGACGTTCAATGAGCAGCCAACGACCCCTGCGGAAAGAGGAGTCGAGACTATGATCTCACCCCAACTTGGCTCCATTTACTATCATTGATTATCCCGGATCATGCATTATGAATAGTAGTGACCCTTATCTGTACTAGCGCACACGTTTAGTATAAAGCTGCGCTGAATTGCGTCTTGACCCCGCAGAAAAGTATGGATTCGTCTCTGTATAAAGATGCCCTCACCTCCCGCGGCCTGAAATATCACTATTATTTCTCTCCCCCCCGCGATTCCAAATCGACTCTGCTCTTCTGTCATGGCTTCCCTTCTACATCCAGAGATTGGCGAAAACAAGTCCCGTATTTCCAGGAGCAAGGATATGGAATCATTGTCCCTGACTTGCTCGGGTACGGAGGTACAGACAAACCCACAGACCCGTCTCTGTATCTCTCGAGTGGGATGAGTAAAGACCTCGTCGATATTCTGGATGCGGAGAAGGTAGGCCTGGTAGTTGCCATTGGCCATGATTGGTAAGACCATGTTTCCTTTGTTGTCTCGAGTGAACCGACGGAGAAGGGTTCCTTTGTTAGGGGCGCAAGAGCAATATCTACATTGGCTCAATATCATCCGGAGCGTGTTGCTGCATACGCTTTCTTTGCCGTTCCGTACGTCCCACCCGGGCTCATACCGACAGTCGACTTCAAAGAAACGTTGGCCGGCCTGAAGAAGCTCCTCGGCTCTGAGCTCTACGGATACTGGCTTTTTTTCTCTGAAGAAGATGCAAACGATGTCATCCAAAACCACGTCAGTACACCCATGAGTCATACCAGGGAAAGGACTGATATATCATTACTTACTGCACCCTTGAAAGATCGACTCTTTCATCAGTATCGTTTGGACTGATGATATCGAAGTATGGAAAACCCACTTGGCACCGACAGGGGCGGCTAAAGCCGCGCTACTGGAGGATTACACTGCACCTCCTGCATCCTACTTCACTGAAGAGGATAAGAGAGTCTTCAAAGAGACGTTCGTGCGGAACGGATTCGCTGCACCAACATGCTGGTATAAAGTGATGACCACACTCCAACAACCCAAAGAAGATGAGAGTACGTCTCCTCTGTTCTAGTACTTCATAAGCTGGCTCATGATCGTTTTGGTATTATAAGAATTACCGAAAGAACGCACCTATCCCCCATCAACGGCCCCAATCTTCTTTGCCGCTGCGAAAAAGGATGCCGTCTGCCTCCCTTCAAATGGATATCGCACCTTCGCCGCGGAAGGCTTCAAGGATCACAAGATTACGACTCGCGAGTACGATGCGGCTCATTGGTTGTGTTTGTCTCATGCAGACGAAATCAACACCGACCTGGGCGCATGGTTGAAGGATATTGTCCTGTAGGTGTGGATACTCCTATATATCTTGGAAGATTGCGAGGTGATAAGGATATGAGCGACACATAGGCAAAAGAGATGCTTACCAGGCCGTATGTAAGCGGGCGCCGAGCATGGCTGACACATTATACCATCGCGATTCTCGGGATAGTGTCGAACTGGACGGCTTGTAGTCCGTAGAAGGGCGATGGAGACTATGGGGGCGATGTAGATCTACTAGAGTGCACCCATGTGCGAGTGTTGAGCCAGATACAAGTCGACGATCACGTCTGCCACCCGATTTGAGAAAAGTGAGGACATTGAACATGTAATTCACCAGACAGCGAGCATCTGCTTGGAGCCTCAATCGAAGAATTGTCGATCCGTCGAATAAATTCGTTGTTTGTCCTGGTCGAAAATGTTATGTTTTAAGCCGCGCTCGACGTTGTGGACAGCGCCGAGCGCGCGAGCTGACCTAATCCTCACCTCTCTTCGTCTCCTGCTCCCTCTTCTCACATGAACACATATTTCTGACAACTTCTCTTAACGCTGCCTTCAGGCTGAAGCCGGGAATTTAGAACCGAAGGCTGCTTCAATATCTGGCGACGCTTGCTGCTCTACCCTCATAACCACATGTCTCGATACCTGTACCGGAATACTCTGCCTGGATTTCATCAGTCTCCGTGAGTTTACATTTCTTGTTGGCTAACTTTCTAAAACACTGTTCATTAGGTCGTACTTGTGTCACAAAGCTATGTCAGAGTCGACGGTGCTGTAGTACCGAAAACAGATACGACGACGAGGCGACCAATTCAGGATAACGCGAGCCTTTGATCCAAACCGAACCTGGAGGACAGGAGCAGATGAAGACGCATATCGGAGCGTGGCATGAAACCGTGTAGTATAGGAGGATAATATGTGAGTGGTAGAACTTGAAGTGTATTCGTATCATTTTTGAGTAAATTGCTGATTTTAGTCACAGATATCGTTATTACCTTGTAGTATCTATGCATATATTACAATATAGTGCCATCGTGCTACAAGCCGATTGTGACAACCTTGTGGGATAATCTGACAGTCTGAAGCATGGCTTTAAGACTTCACCTTTACGATATTGTCTGATCGATATGTGAGTGCCAGTGCCATGTCATACCCGTGTTGATGCAGCAGATGTAACTGAGAAGATTGTGGTTTGTGCGTGTCGGCTGCGGGAACTGGTAACCTTGAACGTTTCACAATACACCAAGCTCAATTTCAATCAGCGAACGAGATGGGTCCGGCGGCCGACTTTCTGGAGAAACTTGGCTGGATTTCTCGACCACCCAGTGACAGTCGTTTTTCCCACCCGTGTAATGTTCGATGTCAGACAATAACGGCAAAGTTGTTGAGCCTCCGGGCTGACCAATGCTTGGGCATCAATTGCGACGTGGAGGTTACTCGGTGAGAAGCTGAGAGGTTACGTCCCAGCGACAATCTGACAAGCCAATGTTACAGTGACGCTCAGCTACCGTCTATATAAAGGCCGTCCGAGGCAACAAGGGACAGCAAGCGCTTCTCTCTTATTATTGGATCCGTCGCTCAGTAAACAACTTGGTACCAATATGTCGCACGGCAAGCATTTTACATTATACTCCCACCTTTTAGGTCCAAATGGATGGTGTGATATTCTTCTACCTTGGGGGTCTCGCTTTGCTAATATAAATGATTACCTTCCAGGAAAGTCGCTGTCGTTTTAGAGGAGCTCGGGCTCACATATGAGACTATATACTTAGATTTCAAGAGCGGCGAACAAAAAGCTTCCGATTTCACAAAATACAATCCTAACGGCCGTATTCCCGTTCTGATCGATCACAAGAACAACGATTTCGTACTTTGGTAGGCTTTCATATTTTGATTCGCAATCCGTGCTATGTTATCTGACCGCAGAACCAGGGAATCCGATGCCATTCTTCTCTACCTCGTTGGGAAGTACGACCCAGAGCACAAGGTATCCGTTACCGCCGACGAGCAGAAATATCAAATTATCCAGTGGCTTTTCTTCCAAGCTTCCGGCCAGGGGTGAGTACTTGCTTATACTAATCCTATGGTCATAGAGTGTTTATAGAATGTCTAGCCCGTATTTCGGCCAGGCCTTCTGGTTCAGGTTTCAACATAGTGAGAAAATTCCCAGCGCCATTGAGCGCTACCAGAAGGAGACTATCCGAGTCCTCGGCGTCTTAGAAAGCGTGCTTTCCAAGGACGAATGGCTCGTCGGTGGTAAATGCACCATCGCAGATCTTTCTTTTATCCAGTGAGTGGACTCACCGTCTCAAACTTTGTCCCATCTTTGATCTGTATCATACGTAGATGGAACGATATTGTGGATCGGGCGCTGGAAGGCTACGAGAACTTCAACTTTGAGAAAGATTTTCCTGCAGTATTTGCGTACGCATACATCTTTTCTCCGTTTCATGGAATATGAAAGGTAATGTTACTATTTTCAGCTGGCATGCAAAGATGAAGGCCAGGGATGCATTCAAAACGATTGCAGCCGTATGGGTGGTATAGTACTCCCACTGGCATAGGAAAATGGGGAACTTACGGCGCAACGTCTCCGGGTATAAGTCTGCGATATCATTATTTGTAGGGGTTGACTTACAGTTGACTGGTATGGCTCAGATCTGGACCCTTGAACTATAATCCAGAATGTTATCTAATGAAATTGCTCTAGTACACAGAACCTGTCAACAACACGCGATCTCATGTTACTTTCCCTACGATACGTCCCAGACTTCGCGTTATAGATGGTGAAAAATAGGTGGAAATTATGATAGCGATGACCTCCCTGTTCAATAGCAGCTCCAGCGACATTACTGAAGATAGACCCTCCTGCCATCCTGGATACTTGTGAGCGCAGCGTCCAAGACACGATGCACCTTGACAGCTTCATCAAGCGTTGTGTACTTTCCATCGTTGCCCTTCGCAAATTCTAACCACGCCTTTCCTGTATTTCCCAACTTATCAATCTCCTCGCGTTCGACTGAGACCTCCTCCCCGTTCAAAAAAACTCTCTTCTCTGTCGCAATAAAACATCCCAAGGGGCCGTCTTCGACGCGGTTCCGCACTTCAATGCTTCCGAGCTCCCCATCAATAGTCCACTGAAACAGATGCCTACCCCCTACTTTGTCCCCCGTGCATTCCATTCCTGCACGACAGTGGATGTTCGCAAACACTCCGTCGTGTTCGCCTTTCAAGATACCAGAGAGTGCGACCTGGTCATGCGCGGTCTTCGGGATGATCTCGCCAGTCGGTTTACCATCTAAATCAACGAAGGATGCGGTAGGGATGCGCACGGCACCACTGGCGCTCACTTCTGAGAAATCTCCGAGGACGTGTCCTAGAACGACTATCAGATGGCCGACAGGAATTGTGAGCATAGTCGCCCCTGAGGTAGTACAACAATTGACCGTCGGTCATTACTAACCAATGCAGAGCATTCTACACGGCGTACCTTTGCTGAGATCTGCAGAACACGCAGTGATGTGATTCACGGTTGGACCCCAGAAATGGATCTCAGAAGGTATGGTCAGAATCTAGAAGGATAGTGAGAAGGGCCCTTCCTGCACTTGCGAAAAACGACATGACTCACCGCAGACGTCGATATCACTCGACCGATCTTGCCAGAATCAATGAGATCCTTAACCTTCGCGAATTGTCAGTACATAATTACTGGGAAGTGGGAATGGGAATGGGAATGAAATGTCTACCTTGCGAGTGGAAGCACTGTGATGACCCTGTGATCCAACCAAGCAACGAACGCCCTTGCGCTTTGCAGCTTCAGCTATCTTCAGTGTTTGATCTAGCCCATTACCAGGTGTCCATTCCACGAATACGTCCTTTCCCGCCTCTATCGCAGGCATAACCGCGTTATAATGGTCCGGAATCTTCACGCTGACCACCACCATATCAACATTGGGATCTGCCGCGATGTCAGAGAGGCCACTCTCTCCGTGGTACCCTTTCATAGTGTGTCCCGTGAGCTTGGAGTACTCTGCCACAGCGTCTGTTGCACTAGCCTCAGACGAGGTACAGAGTGCAGTTATGGTGTACTTGGCGGAAAGGGGAGAGTCGAAGAGAGGTGGGATCAGGGCCTGAGATGCCCACCCTCTGCTGGATAGTCCGACAACCCCAAGCCTGATAGGAACCATAGTGGTTATTCGAATGAGATGTGATGTGCAATGAAGTGGAAATGTGGCCTCTTTATGTAGGGTCGAAGGGCGGCATATGACCGCCCGAGTGATGGACCCTTTCTAGCTGCAGTTCGTGGAAGTAAAAGACCTTCAAGTCGACGAGTCTGTACACTCTGAATCCGTCTACCTACTTTGTAAAAACATCAGTGGATTCGACGGCAGTCAGATAGGCAAATGGGAAATTCCGACTCACTAGGTTTTCCCAGTTATGGAGAAGGAAGTAAGGTCACTCTGACGTTTCCCGAAAGATCGGTCATCCGACCGAACTGAAGGAGTGGGAATTTAGACCTTGAATTCGCAGTATAGCGCATTTTAGTACCAACCGCTGAAACATTTTGACTCTTGAGGCCAATCCCATCAGGAAAAATCCCTCTTCATAATTATAGCTCAGTAGACATAATTATGTCTAATTTACATAGATTATGCAATTAGATGGATTAGAAAAATTCCGAGAGTCCCTTGAAATTTTTCAATAATTTATCATAATTGTCACGGATTATGCAGCATTATGGTTGATCAATCAAAATTTATTGGTAGCATACTGTCATGCGCACGTACTTTCAAATGCGCATCAGTCTTTAAATTCAACTTTATGGCCGCAACACTCCATATAAAATACCAATAAAATATCTTTTGTGTAGTACTAGCTATGGCACATCTGACATCATTATATTTAAGGGATATGTCAGTATATGCGGGCATGAGAGGCAGGACAACGCTTTTGAGGACCTTTCTAAACTTATCAATGCACAGATCGCCGTTGATGCTACCAGGCGGTTAGTATAGAAACATTGGAGCACACCGTTTTTATATGCGCTCTTTCACACACTGTATTCCGATTTCCTTCGCAGTGCCCAGGGAATGCCATACTGCATATTTGAAAGGGCCTGCGTGACAAGCCAGCCATACGGTGACGTGATTCGATCTCCGCTGCGACTGGATTGCAGTGTTTGAAATCTCGTGCGCACCCAACATCATCAGCGTGCCGAAGATGCCGATGTGACATCAGCCCATCAAGACGTGACAT
>MLYV02000601.1:0-80296 GCA_001913855.2 Hermanssonia centrifuga | reverse complement strand
TCGAGATCTCATTCAATTATGTAATATATCTACATGATATTTTACCGCATGCTTTCCACATTGGTGTAACATGCCTCGAGCAGCTCGAGTAGTGTTTATCACACATTCTGGGAGCATTCCAGAGTATGCCTAAATTATGTCTGAATCAAAACAGAGCTCTTACACAATGCATTTTATAAATGAGACAGCAGTTCACAGAAATGCAAAAACCTACCAGGAAAGCATGTGCATGGCATTTTAATGCCTTGAAAACATCTACAGAACCATGTTGAGACTTCCAGCTTGAATGAGTAGCAGAATTTGAATGCATGCATGGCACGGCATTAGTACTATCCCTGACATTGTTCAACAGATTCCTTCGAGTGCGGCAGACTATAGCAGTTACTTGATATGGCGATTGCAAGATACATTACATAATGTTATGAGATTCGAAAAGAATGCGAAGATATTCAAAGTCCGCAGCGCTGCCGTAGTGGCCGACGAATTTCAAATCATGTTTGTTGCCAGTCTCCCTGGTGAAGACCAGGCGAATAAGGTTCAAATCGCCACGCGTATATCGCGTGCACCTTAGCGCGCTATCAAGCGCCGCCTTTTCTGAACCGTGGAGATTTGGGTAGGAGTCTGTGTTTTGGTGTGGAAAATTTGCGCCATCCTCGCTTTTGTAGTATATTTTACATTATTAATCTCTCAAGGTGATTTCCCCGATATAGATTCTCACCAGTCGGATCAGATCCCATCCACAGCACCTGCCAAATACAGCCTCAGCGCCGCGGAAGCAAAAGAACTCTCCCCGACGCTTTTAACACTCAACGACGCTTCAACGATGTCAAACCGTCACCAACGAACGTACATGGTCGCAGACAAACACCTTTCTCCATGAAAACACTCCAAGCGGCTGAAATTTCTCGTGGGAGAGAGAACGGAAATTATGGAGACAAGCTTCCCGCCGGACTTGCATATGATTGCATCATACGAAATACGCTCGGCTTGAGTCAGAAAGTCAGCAAAAGGCAGTAGCGACGAACGTCAGAACGTCAACGTCAGAAGCATCAGAGAACATCATATGGTTCCCTCAGACAATATGGCTCGAACCAGCTCGAACCCCGAGCTTTCCCAGAGCGTGTCTCTACCGCAATCAAGATTTTCCAAGTCAGCGATGTCATAGTACTTACGATCAATTGAATGAAAGCCGTGAGTCATCCAATCATACAAAACATACAAAGTAATATACAGTATTCGTACAAAAGCTATCCATCAACCTGTAGTATTTATTTAGATCCTAGAGACAGCTTATACCTTCTCCTCTTCATGATCCTCCTTCACGTCCTTCACGCCGATATCACTACCCAACTCCGCAGCAGCTTTCAATTCCGCCACCGGGACAGCGCGCTTTTGTCCCAAGAAGATCTTTCCGCCAGGCGCGTCCTCCAACGCTCTGACCACCACATCCTGCTCAAACAGATATCTGATATCCTCCAACGCGTATCCCCTTGTCTCAGGCAAGCAGAAGTACGTCCACGTTGCCATCATCAGACAGAATACACCAAACGTCAAAAACGTGCCGTAGGTAATCTTCTGGAGCATAATGGGCGTGAGCTTGGACACGGTGAAGGAAAAGAGCCAGTTGACGCCGATGGCGACTGCCAAGGCGGCAGTACGGACGTGATTTGGCGCGACTTCCGCAGCAACGACCCATCCGAGGGGCCCCCAGCCGATGCAGTAGAAGACGGCGTACAGGTATACGGCGACGATGGAGACGTATGAGGCGGGAACAACAGTAGGCTGGGGGTGAAGGCCGGAGTAGCCTCCGATCCATAACATCATCGCACCCTGCCCCAGACTGCCGTAGAGCAGACATTTCTTGCGACCGAGGCCTTCCACAGCGAAGGCCAGGACGAGGGCGACGGAGATAGTCTTGACGACGCCATAAACGCCAGTGGCAAATAAGCCCGACGTGGTGCCTGAGATACCGAGGCTGGCGAAAATGCTAGGCGAGAAATAGTTGATAGCGTTCGTTCCGGTGGCTTGTTGCCAGAACATGACGAGGGAGGGAATGAAACACCGGAGTGCCGTGGTGCGCGATTCGCCCATCATGCGGAGTTGCTTGAACAGCGGTGTTCGTTCTTTGCCTTCGAAATCAGCCTTGATTTCCTCAAGCGTAAAGAGTACGCTTGGGTCACCCGGCGAACATCCGGACGCCGAGGCAAGGGAGCGCGCGGCGCGGTCGTACTTGCCGTTCTCGACGAGGAATCGAGGAGATTCTGGTTGGAATGCCATCAAGAAGATAAATATCACACCCGGCACCAGTTGGACAATGAAGGGCATGCGCCACTGCATGTTCGTGATGGTTATGTCCTTACTCGCTGAGTAGTTGACCCAGACTGCGCGCATATACAATCAGAGCGATCACAGTGAAATCAAACACAAGGTGACTTACAGCTCAACATGATACCAATGTTGTTTGCGAGTTGGATCATGCCAGTGCAGCGCCCACGAATGGACTTTGGCACGGACTCTGATACATACATTGGAGCAAGTGCAGAGACCATTCCCACGCCGATCCCAGCAAAGAATCGACTGAAGTACAGTACACGCAAAGCGACCGCTGGGCTGGTACCGATGCCAACAAGGGCCTGAATCAAGCTGCCGATAATGTAGATGATGCCAGACGCGATCAGTGTAGGTTTCCGTCCGAATTTCCCGGCGAGGTAGCCAATGGACAAAGCACCAAAGCTGTTCCGAGATCAGCTAAGATCACTGGTCTAAATGAATGAAAAAGACGCACAAAGAGCCTCCTTGTAAGATCGCGACGATATTGCCTGATAGATCGGCTTGTGCAGACGCAGACATCTTGTTTAGACCAAAGTATGTCTTGAAAGCTGGAAGGGCCAGTACACCACCAATGAGACCTATATCCCAACCATAGAAGATGGAACCCATCGAAGCAGACGCTGCGATAGCATAAGCGTGGCGGTAGCGAGCGATCTCAGCAAGCTGGTTCTTGAAACCCATGGCGTGTACCGTGAAAGAAATCTGGAGGACACGCAACCATGAGCTTTGAGCTTTATATATGTGCGGCGAAAGGTGAGCTGACTACCAGGATAAGGCGATCCGGGGTGAGGGGGTTGTGATGGTTCGTGACAAGGCCCACGGGGCCCCATGGGCGTCCAGTTACAATTCTACCATAGACGATTCTTGGCGCTCCCTGGAATACGTGGATAAAGTGCAGGTACGGAGCGCAACATTTCCTTTTGTGAGTCTAGTGTGTTTCGCCTGTGGTCGCTTGCCGCACCTCTGGCAGGAATTTCCAATCACATTTGCCCTTGTGACCCAAGTGACAAATGTGACACCACTACCCGCACGGTCCGGCCCGCACCGAGGCGTGTTATGTACGTGTTGTTTATGGGGAATGCGCATAAGCGCTCCTGGGCTTCGGATGTTCGGTCCTGAACAGAACCAGTACTCTTGGAAATGCGGCTCGCGTTGCAGGTCCCGACACTCGAACACACCCCTAGCACCTTATTTTATGGCGTGACGGCCGTCTTGATCAAACTGCAGGATTTCGGGTCATATTCCGAGCATGCGAGCTGGATAAGTACTGCCAGTGGCCAATGTTGCCAAACCACAGGCAAGACAGCTTGAGCCAAGCGTCGATCTGGGGGGTATCCAGGAGAATATAACTACCAGGAGAGCTCCAGGGGTTTCAAGGGGTACGCTGGAAGTGCGCTGGAACTTCAGCACAGTCAATTTTAGTACCATACTCAACTCGAATGTCTTGCAGTCAAGGGTGGCGTGAACGGCTACTTGGTTTTCTAAGTATAACAAAGAGTAGATTGTCCTTGAGTTGCTGTGCTCAATTCCACAGAGACTCGTAACAAGACTCAACTTGCGCCCTATGAAAAATGTCCTAGTCAGGGCCTAACATCGGAAAGAAAAATATATCGAACGCTCCTGTCTTTTTCTCTATAACCCTCCAATATCAAACCTGATGAAGGACTTTATGGAGAGAAGCCCCGCCAGAAATCGTTGTGGTTGGTAGTAGGAGTCCAAGTCAGGCACAGTGCGTAGTAAATCGTAGGCGCGCGTTCTCGAGTTACTACTAGGCGCTCAGCGCTCATCGTCCAACTTTCCTTCTCACACTGAACCGCCTTTGCCTGACAGCAGCATGGAAAGGCATAACCTTCCTCAGATAGCCGCTTGGTTTATCTTCAAGTCGCTTCAGGGCCATAAGTTCCATCGTCTTCCGCTGAGTCCTCACGACTGAGGTTGACTTGTAGCCAACCCTACTTGATGCGGTGTAAACTTGGTCGTGTATTCTATGATACCGAAGCTCTTATTCTGTTGATCGACACCTCAAAATTGTACTTCGCATTGAATCCAGCGATGCCTCTCTACACCCCGCCGTTCTTCATCTTTCTACTCACACTATCGGCGTGCGCATTGCTGTGAGTCTTAGTACCATCTCCCGAAGTTTAGAACATAGCTCATGGTACTTGATATGTTCACCGCAGGGTACTGGTGACATTCTCTATGCCATTCATACAGGTATTCTACTTCCTTGATGCGTCCATAGACGGAGGCATTAGATTCGGCATTTGGGGGTGGTGTATGGACGCTAATGGAGAGTGTACGCCTAAACAGTAAGCGCTCTAACCCTCTGATACCCCTAGTCAAATTGAATTTTATTTAAAGGTATGGGTATCGTTTTGACCCGGAACTTATACCTGTCCTCACCAAGTTGTTCATTTTCTACCCTATCTGTACGTCAAAACTGATGAGCCGTTTGCGCAAGATATTGATTGTTTATCTTACATATGAACAGCTGCGGCACTATCATTTATCTCTGCTCTGTGTCTATTACCTGTCATGTGCACCCGTCAATACCACTGGTACCCCTTCCCCTTGTTTTCCTTTCTCTCTTTACTGTCGTTCCTCACGTCCGGAGCCGCGTTGGCCGTCTCGGTTGTGATCTGGGTTGTCGCAATTTCTAGATTTGAGAAGGAAGGGTTCACCGCTAGTCTGACCAGTGGACCATGCGTGCGCATACTTTTTCTCCGTTCAACGTAGTATTTGGATCAACTGACGGGTTTGATTTTCAGATATGGATGTCCCTGGGTGCAACGGCCGCGTTGCTTCTTGTTGCTCTCAATGCTGCGGGCGGACATTGCTGCGGCTATATGGGCCGAAGAACTCACCGCGCTGCTTATAACTATTGACGTTGAAGACAATTTGTTACAATGTTTGCTAAGGCACCAGACGGTGTCGCTTCGTCGATTTATTCTTCATTTATTGGTTCATTCACTCGTGTTCTGTTTGTACTCGCCATAGGACATGTAAAATTATTACCTTGCTTGACAAGGTCCTGTTCAACCGAAATATGTGACCACTTTTTCACAACCCGGGCACTCCGGTTTGTCTCCCTCCACGGCCTGCCGCTCTCTTCTCTCAAACTCTGAGCTCTAAGTTTCGGCTCTTCAAGTTCACTCTGTTCGTCGATTATCATTCTTTTTCCATTGGTCAGCAACGGAGACTATTCGCGACCCAAACCTGAAGAGATCGCGCAACATGTAGGCGGGGGTTGGCAAATGCGGCGTAGTGACCGAGTCTCTTTTAAAAGTACATTCAAGTCAAAAGTATAGTTGTAATTCTGAAAAGTATTCTGAAAAGTACCTACCTAGATTCGAAAAAAATACCCATAATCATAGTTAATATCAAAAGTACAGTAAATAGAATTAATGCACATCCCGTGAGTGGAAATCAGCCAAAGAAAAATACAAGCAAGGTATCAGTCGCTACAAGCGGCCCTTCATCATTGCTCACCCCGTAAATAGATACCAGGATCAACCCTTGATTACCTTAGCCCGGCTTTTTGTTCTGAATCTTTCTAACACAGCGGCTGGGTATGAGAGTAGGTGCTCCGAGTCCGACTCACTCCAACGTCCGAGAGCGTTTTCGCGATAATTCCCAAATATAGCATCTAGTGTGCGGATTGGACGATAATAGGCGCCTGTGCAATACTTGCTCTCTGGGCCGGGCCAGTATGAAGTTGCTGGCAGTCGACCCTTGAATATTGCTCTCACTCCGTCTCTCTAGGTTGCATTACTGCTTACTGGGGCTGTCATACTTCTACTCCCTGAATCTCTGAGCTCGGGTAGCCGTCTGGGCGTTGATGCCTGACAAGTCCGGCGAAGATATTCCGACTGCTATGTTTGCACTTCTGCAGGGACTTGGTCCAAAGACCGGCGCTGTAACGAGTACATCTAGAACTAATCTTAATCTGATTGTCTTTGCAAGCCATCATCGTCCAATCCGAAGGGTTACACAGTGGTCATGCTGCATGGATGACTGTGCTTTGCCAGCTACATTGACTGTAAGTTCTGACCCTACTACACTGCCTCGCTTTTTAATAGTCTGACGGACCGCAAAACTTGCCCACCAGGTGATGTACACGTAGCAGAGAGTCGGCTGCATTTTAACCCTTGCACAGGTTATGGAGCGGTTCACTATTTTGGTTCGTGCTCTATATCTGTCTAGCGGATTGTCTCGCTGTACTCATACTCATCCCATCAATTTGATTCCTAAGGCCTAGGCGTCATGCCGATCTGCAGGACGACGTTCCGTAGACAGGGCACGCTTGACTGCGATCATTGGCTCCGCACTTTGTGCGCTTTAATGCAATGCTACTTTATTTGCAGATGCCCGGGTGCATCGGAGTGAGCGAGGAGTGTATGCACTGTGCACGCACCCCTGGAGACCCATTTGATACTGCAGAGGAAGAAACGGCGCAATATCACAGGCTTGCTTATAGGTACGGACAATGGACAAATCTAATGGCTGGTATGCTGGATTCACGGAGACCCGCAGATCTTGTCCCGCTCCTCAGTGAGTGGCTACCAGTAGGATGGTATAGCATAGCCCCCTCATTAGAAGCATGCGGGACGTGGTATGGCGGTGCAAGATTCTTTACCAACCATAACCAAAATAAAGTGTGGCGCGTCACCTCGCGGTTCGTGAACCCAATGATGAACCAGTACGCTCTCCCGTGATCTTTGCTTGACTGCGAGTAAAGCCGTGAGATTGCTCTCGCGGGAGCAGAAACAGGATTCGGGCATTTGTCAGTTACGCCGTGTCGGATGTTACTGCAGTTGGTCAATCACAGAGCAGAGGTAGGTAGACCCTACACTGTACCTGGAGTCTGCATGGACTACGGCTCTGAACAGGTATATAAGACCTGGAGAAGACCTGGTTCAAAGCATCATCTCACCTAGACAGCCAGTCCCCTACAGCAGTCATGAGCAAGTTCCTCATCTCCGTTCTATGCTCCGTTCTACTCTCCAAGTATGCCGTAGCAGCACCCGCCAGCAGCCTTGCAGCTTCTAGCACCGTTGTATCCGAACCGTCGACCGCAGCCTCAGCTGCCGCTCCGATCTCCACAGTCCCGTACGCCAGCAACAACCCCAACGAAATCACCTGGAGCCCTACCACAGACAGCGACCCGCAACCTATTCGTGGTTCTTTGGGTGCCTCGATCCTTGGACCCAATAATCTTCCTATCGATCGTCAGAACCCTGACCTCCTCGCTCCGCCTACTACGGATGCTGGCACCGTGTACGCCCTTCATCGTTTTCTGGGAGATTGAATAGCTCTGATATTGGTCACTCTTTAATAGTGGAAATGCGAAATGGCCCATGAGCTTGAGCCACAACCGCATACAAACGGGTGGTTGGGCACGTCAGCAGAACGGTAAGCGATCATTGTTTCCATCTGGTAGCCTTTACTGAATTTCTTTTTACAGAGGCTGTGATGCCCATGGCAACTGGTAAGTTTTGTGTTTAACTCCATTTCAAACATTATGCCCACTACGGCGAATTTTCCAGCCATGGCTGCAGTCAACATGAGATTGGAAGCTGGCGCAATTCGGTCAGGTCTCTTCCTGCCTGTACTTGATCGGGTGTGTCTAATATCTCTCCCAACAGTGAGCTGCACTGGCACAAGACCGCAGAGGTAAGACTTACGGTCCAACTCTAGCTGTCACTAGGACTAACAAGAATCTATCAACAGTGGGCCTATATTCTTGATGTAAGAACTGACAACTCGGATACGCCTCTTCGCGTCTGACCATTTTCATCAGGGCTACACACAAGTCACCTCCATGGATGCGGACGGCCAGAACTACCTTGCCACGGTTGTAAGTACCCATTTAGTGCGACACGTACTTCTTACTTTGCTAAAGGAGGATATTCAGGGCCCCGGAGACTTGTGGTACTTCCCGCCGGGTATCCCCCACTCGCTCCAGGCGACCAATCAATCTTCTAATGGTACCGAGTTCCTGCTGGTCTTCCCTGATGGCGACTTCAGCGAGGATTCCACTTTCTTGGTCCGTGTACCGTATCATTCTTGCTCCCTATGGCTAATGCGCGCCATTTATCCAGTTGACAGATTGGTTGGCCCACGTCCCCAAGGAAGTACTTGCAAAGAATTTCCAGACCAATATGTCCGCGTTTGATGAGATTCCTGGACAAGAACTTTACATCTTCCCTGGTGGTGCGCTATGGTTCCGTCCTGCTTTTCGCTTAACCTATATGCTCAACTTGGTATTACTCAGCCGCCCCAGACCCGGACGCTAAGGCAGTTTCTAACCCCGCTGGTCAAGTTCCCTCTCCCTTCACCTTCGCTTTCTCTCAGGTCCCGGCAACCCCTCTCGCCGGCGGAAGCCTCAAGATTGCTGACTCTAGAACCTTCCCAATCGCAACTTCGATTGCAGTTTCTCAAGTTTCTGTCCAGCCTGGTGCTATGAGGTACACTCGGTTTTCTGCCCTGCATTCCGGTGATCATGACTGACCCGCTGTCTTTACAGGGAGCTCCACTGGCACCCTACTCAGGACGAGTGGGGTTACATCCTGTATGTCAGACTCCTCTGTGCCCTTGTACCATCCTGACAGTGTTCTTATGATCAGCGAGGGCCAAGCGCGTGTCACTCTGTTTGCTGATTCCGGTAATGCGAGGACCTTCGACTTCCAGGTACGCATTTTTGCCGATCAAATAGATTGTTGTTGATTGGGTATCTGCCTCATAGCCTGGTGATGTCAGCTATGTCCCTGCGACTTACGGTGAGGCTTTTTCTGCAGAGAATGTCGGCTTGCCTTACGGGATCTATTTAGGACACTACGTTGAGAACATCGGAAACACAACTTTGACTTTCCTGGAGGTTTATAACACCAGTAAGTCGAATGTCAATGAATAGCGGGTATACGGTAACTTGATCCTCCGCAGACATCATTCAGGACGTCAGTCTCACTCAGGTACATCCTTCACTGAAGTTGCCGTGTCTTACATGTACTGACCATATAATCAGTGGCTCGCATTAACTCCTGCTGCCATGGTCCAAGCTACTTTGAACCTGCCCCAGTCCCTCGTTGACAACCTTAACAAGACCAAGGCAACGGTCGTTGCTCCCATGACTGTGACCAACTGAACTTAGATTAATGGAGCTCGAATAGAATAGGCAATCTTTCTTTAAATACTACAATTATACACCGTTTTTATACAGAACATTTCGTATCTCTATAGTCTACTTGTAAAGGAGCCTTGAACTACAACAATGCATATCTACTTCGTAAAACCCCAGAGCTTAACGCCCAAGTAATGGCTGCGTTTCACGTGAATCTGTTACTTGGCTTACTATTCCCTTTCGACCCCGACACAGTCAGAAATCCCCTTGCGCAGCGACCACGACGTCTACGGCTCGTTCTGAATGGCGGCATATATTCGCAACTGGCTATCATCGCAATGGACACCAGCGGATCCTACCTCCGCTGCCCCTCAAGTCCCAGAGATTATTTCGTCTCCGCCCGAGGATGAGGACGATACAGAAACCGTTCGGGGGGACGACTCTGGAGGTGAAGACTCGCCACCTGCTTTCCCTAGCATAAACAGCGCACAACGTTTAGGCTCGTCCAAGGGCGCCACAAATTCTTCCCCTATACCATCTATTCTCAGTGACTCTGAGCGTATGCCTCCCCCTCCGCCCCCAAGTCTCGCTACTAGACGTCCCGGAGTTATATCCTCAAATTCACTTGCTATTCCACAAACAGGATCGCTGCTTGCTTTACCTCCGACGACTACCAAAGCTCCGTCCAAGAAGGCTTCACGGAAAGTGGCCTTGCAACCCGGACATGGTCCACTTGATTGGGCGAATCTGAAGAAATCCGGGACAGATCTCAGGGTGCGTTGTCCGCTTGTGGCCAAATATATCGTTAATTCGTTTTAACCTTCCGTTCTTGCGTCCAGGGTGTCGATGGCCTTATGCGAGTGTCACCTTCGGTATTGAAACAACACAATAAACGAGATGATGCTTGGTCTGCCTTCAACGGCAAAGTGTATAATATCACGTCCTATTTACCGTATCATCCTGGTGGAGAAAAAGAGCTTATGCGAGTTGCTGGTCGGGATGGTACCAAACTATTCTGTAAGTGTCTGATCGACTCCCATTCGAGAAATATGTACTTACATGTCGCGGACCAGCCTTAACCCACGCCTGGGTAAACGTTGATTACATGTTGGATGAATGCTTGGTGGGCTTCCTTGTTTCAGAGCCTTGATATTGACTTAGTAGCTGCTGAGTTTTGTCATTTTTAATATTCTATGCCGGTCATTATATAGACAGAAAGATACCCTCCTAGAGACATCTATCCTGTAGTAGTATGCACTACATCTAAAGTATATAACATACCTTCAAACCCATTCTCAAATGATTAAATTGAATTAACCGTATTGCTCAGATACAAGCGCTCTTAAGGGATCATCATATCGACGATGGCCGACACGCAGCACTTTGTTATCCCCAAATATCATGTCTGTTTTCACCAAAACCTCTACTTGCTAAGCGACTCCTTTCTGCGTACACGTCCCGCTATCACTTGACCTTTGGTCCTGACAGGCATGCACGGCGAGGGCAACTCTTCGGATCTGAGCCTTCTCTCGCGGATTCAGCTCGAGGATAACACCACAGACAGCCATAAACAAGGCGAATACCGACAACCCCTCTTTCGAAATAAGGTATGGAAGCGGGATGCAAACTCAGAGAGTCCAACTCGAGGGTCCTTGTTCTCTCGTCTCTCTCCAGATGCAGCCTCTCTCATACGGAGAGTAAGTTCTCCCTCGCCTGGCGAAAAACCTAACCCATATAGCAAGGGCCGCCGTCGGTCCCTGATTGAGCGTATCACACAAAATGGAGATGAAGGGGAGGAGGAGGGGGGGTCAGCAGAGGGTCAAAGATTATTGAAAGAAAGCGTTCCTGAGACAGCCGTTTCCCGCGAAGAATTGGAGCTGGTGAGTGTGCAAAGCTGTTCCGGTTTTTTTCTGATATTGATGAGTCTGCCGACAAGGCTGAGATGTTCATAGCTTCTGCTCTGCAGCAACGAGAATACGAGTCTCATGAAAACCCCGTACCACCTATCGAAGAGCCCGCTTCTCCTACATCAGAAGCTGCTGTAGACGACTTGCTTGAAAATGAAGCCGATATTGAAGACGGCTCTACTGCCGCGATGAATACCAATGAACGTTCTTCCAATACGATTGCGGCTACGCTTCCGTCCTCCGATTCGCCTCAGACTCCTTTAAAACCTGCAAGCCCAGTAGATCTTGCACTAATGGAAGAAGCAAAACGTTTGCTCATCCCTGTCATTGCACGAAATGCGCAGCTCCGAGATCCCGACGCAGACATGGAGGCTATCAAGGAAAGAGTCATGTCATTGGTCACCGATGCCCAATGCCTTGAGTTTGTGAGACTAGCGAGGGAGGCGAGGGATCAGATGCAGGACAAGAGTGAGCGCGTTGCAGCCGACTTGGCGAAGAGTGGGAGAGAGGAAAGAGGAAAGAATGTGCAGGAGCACAGCGTGCAGCAGGATTTAGAGGGACGGAGTACGGACGAGATTGATGGCCGAAGCCTATCGAGACATAAAAGGCCAAGAGAAGAAGCGACCGAGCACGAACACTTTGAACCACTGAGACCGCCAAAGATACCTCGACTGGAGCATGTAGCGAATGCAGATACTGTACCGCCGCCTGCGATGGACCAGGATGGCAAATCTATCGTGCCAAATTCAGAAGTACGGAGTCAGTCACCGCCTCCGAGACCCGGGAGAACAACTCCAAAGGCACCGAAAGCGATGTTAGCCAACCTGGAATTGTATGGCGAATATATTCCCTCAAAACCACAGCATTCGGACCCAAATTACGGCAGACGCAATTCGGTTGAGAGATCACAGCACTCGCACACACCTGCACAGTCATTCAATGCTATATCTCCAGAACCAACAGCAGATGTGCCGGTACATTCTGTATGTGTTTCCTGGAATCTTTTAAAGATGTCCGAATTGACTTGCGCGAAGCCTTTATCAAACCCGATACCACAAGAACCTGTCGTACAACAAGAAATCCCACAGGAGGTCCTTCCGCCTCCTATGGATATACCACAAAGCTCCTCAGTCGAGCTGGGCGTCCATGGCGCTCAGTTTGAGTCTAAAATGGATATATCGATCCCTGATTTGTCAACACCAGGGGCACATGAACAAGAGACGCTTGATGCAGACGACGAAGGGGCACATCAGATTGTCTCACTTGATAATCAACCAGCGCAAGCCATGCACACAGACCAGATGGAGGTGGACAGCGCAAATCCTGTCCCACAATCCATAGACACAGCCGTGCAACAAAGACGTTCGTCAACGCCTTCAGCAAGAATTCAAAACGAAGATGGACAATCGACGCCTGCGCGACAGCCTGAAGATCCTGCACAATCATCTCTGCAATTGAGCATTCCAGGAATCTGGTTCGTCGCTGTGGGTCGCAGTTCTCCAGACGTATATGAAATCGAATTCGAGGTCGATGATGGAGCCGCTGCAGCCGCAATGCGCTGGGCCAGACGTCGGAAAGCATTCGAGTATGTTTCTTTTCTTTCCATTCGATATAAGCGAAGTCTCCTGGAATATTGTTAACGTGGTCGTCTTCGTGCGATGTTGCGTTATAATAGCCCCAAAGCAACGCATGCTTCAGTGCATCTTCAGTGCCTCCCTACTTCTGAAGTAGCACAGACAAACCAAAAATTGAACCCATCGGCGACGCCACAGGAAGTCGCCGTTGCGCTGTGGAACATCAAGACCAAGTGGCCGCCTCAAGGAAAACTCATCGTAGAATTCAATTCTAACCTCCCCAACAGTGGTTCATGGCTACCCAAACAGCTGGTACGTACGCCCGTATTTTCCGCTGGTCCAGAATAACGGCCCATCACCGATCTTCCATTCAGGGGCCTGAAGACGGCCCCATAGAAATCACTGCATGTATACAGCCAGGCAAGAATACAGCGCGAATTATCCAACTTTCTGACGCATCAAATTGTGTTTTCGTGTTATATGCCGGTAGACCCTCACCGGAAGAGATGCCGCAGGGTATAGCGACCTCGAAATGGGAGGGTTTCTTGCGAAAGGCGTCTGCACAGCCAATGATAACTTCATAGCAACAGGACGGCCTATGGTCATTTATAATACATAGCAAGTCGATAGCTTCCTTGATTCGGTAAGGAGATCTTGTTATATCGGATACCGTATTTAACATCATTCCCGTGGAAGATTCCAATTACATTGATTTCCAGTCATAGGCATCACTCCAAGCTAAGGCAGCCTTGAACAGGGTGAGCTCGTCGTGATATTTGCCTACGAGCTGCATTCCCACAGGGAGACGAAGATCTTCGGGACCTTCGGGTGGTGAGCACATACCACATGGAATCGATAGGGCCGGATGACCAGTGAGATTGAACGGCACGGTGTTGGCAGTCTATATGACGACCATCAAGACAAGTTAGAGGAGGAATAAAGGATGAAGGAGCGTACTCACAAGCCCAAAACTTTCTTTGAAGTGTGCGAGAGGAGGTGCATCTTGGGGCTAAAGATGCAATACGGCGTCAGCGACCAGTAATAATGAACAGGTTCATGATGAAGACCTACCAGCAGTGTCTTTGCTACCCAGGGAAGAGTAGGCATCACGAGTAAATCGACATCGCTCAGTGCCTTGTCGTATGCGAAACGTAGTTTGCGAATAAGATTGTGAGTTTTCCCATGAAGCTAAACAATAGTCATGAATTGAATGAGGTCGATATTCCTTGGAACAGAGCTTACGTGAGGATAATATTCATCAGCATACAAGCCTTGTAAGAGACCAATCGAGGAATTAGAGAACAGCTACGAGAAATTGTAAAATGAGAGTAAATTCGCAAATAGAATATATATGCTATCTGACCTTCTCGAATTTATCCTGCGTCCACGGTAGAATTTTCTCGGTAAGATCGGTGAGATAGACTTGTCTTGTCCCGCTGCTGCGGCCAAGGAGGTTGTTGGACTGAGTAAGTCTGCGAGAATGAATGATCAGAGTCTGCACAAACCAGCAGTTCGAGAATAACTACCGATGTACCCGCCCAATAAGCATAGCCTGCGTGTGCTCAGGTACACTGATTTGCACAACCTCCGCCCCAAGCTCTCCAAACCTCTCCACAGCCTTCCTCACACAACTCACAACCCGCGGATCCATCACTTGCAACGTCTCTCCTTCTTTCAATACCCCGATTCTCAACTTCCTTGTGTCCCCGGGTGCTACATCCGGGGTCTTACCTCCGACCTCGAGAAGCGCACGCGCAGTTCGTGCGGCGGTAAGCAGGGCAGGATAATTGGGGACTTGGGAAGGGAAAGGAGTGCCAGCAAGCTGCCTGTCGTCCATGCCGTCCACGCCTGCAATGACTTTGAGAAGCTCGGCGTTTGAGAGAACGTCGCGCGTCATGGGTCCAGTGTGGTCCACGGAGATTTCATTGGAGGCAATGCCAGTGTAGGGGACAAGTCCGAAGGTAGGTTTCAAGCCAACAATTCCGACGTGAGAAGCTGGCTATATGCACATGAGTTTGAGGATCTGAATATCTTTCGAATAATAATGAAAATAGGCGGGATGGGATACTCACGATACGTATGGAGCCGCCTTGATCTCCTCCAATAGCCATATCAGCCTCCCCTATACTTACGAGAACGCCACATCCAGAGGTCGAGCCCCCAGCGGAACGAGTTTTGTCGTAGGGATTACCCACAGGTCCGTGTGCGGCGGTATTCGATACGCCATAAGCGCAAACTACACCAATATCAATTTAGTTTCAGGGGTTTGGAAGAAAGGAGTGCATACAATTCTCGCAGGTTGCTTTGCCAGTGATCTGCAGATTCGACAGTTACTGACAGGCTTTTATGATGCAACTAGTCACGTACTATACCGCCTGCTTCAAGGATGCGGGTGACTACGGTAGCGTCCGTAATAGGGATCCAATCAGAAAAGACTTTCGTTCCAAATTCACAAGGAACTCCAGCAAGGCATATGTTGTCCTTACACATGCAGAAATAAATACATGGGAGACATTTATCTCAAGGGCAACTTACCTTTAAAACGACTTTCTTCCCCGCAAGTGACCCGAAGGCTGAGTCAGGGTCAGAGCTCTGAACGATGACCTTCGTAGCCCATGCATTGAAAGGGTTTTCTTGTGGTGGCGGTCGAAACATGTCTGTTCGCGGGAAACGCTCAAGGTTTACAGGCGGAAGGAAATCTGAATGAATGAAGTATTGAGAATAAACGAACAGGTTGTGATCTCGCCATGAACGCACCGTCAAGAGCGGCGACCTCCTCCATTGCCTCTCTGCCGCTGGCCAACATGGACGTAAAGTCCTCTGCAATATGGTCTGGGACATGCAAGCCAACCTTGGCAGCTGTTTGCTGTAGCAATTCGGTGGTAACGGGCGGGCCACGAAGCGACATGGTTATGCGGGCGGGTCGCACGAGATGAGAAGGAAGCTGCCTGTGTATATCAGAGACTTATAAGACTGTGAGATAGCGTATTCGTCATCTCTCCAACCCCTTTTGCCGAAGTTCGCATGAGACAAGAGACCCAAATGCGCGAGCTGTATAGAGAGACTCACTTATCAGAATCTCTTATCTCCAAAGACTATCTCCAAAGTACAACATCCGGAAAAGCTGAGACGACCTTTGAACTGGTCTGTGAATCGTTTGACAGGATGTCCACAAGGTTCGATCCCCTGGCTATTCTGCAAGGGAGACTAGCTGTACAGTGGCGTGTATCTGCTTCACCCGTAATACAGGACGAGCATAGATGGTCACTCTAGCCGACAGTGTGATTTGGAGATTATTAGAATGTTATACGAGTACCGCTTGAACAACCAGCAAATACATGGAGGGAACAATATTGGTCTGTGGTATTCTCGTCGTCGAACGCCAGTGAGGGGTCAAGAAGTCGAATTTGATTAATAAGCGCCGGCGTAACCGATGAGGTTGGGCCGGGCCCGCTCCCGCAACGTCGATTCATCGTCAAATTGTAATATTAATCGTCAGGTAATGTGCGCAATATCTACGTTAATGTCAACGCTGGAATGTTGATGTGTTTATTATTTTTATCAAGCCCGAAATCGCTCACGAAATGCTTCGCCCATGTACTGCTATCTCGGGCCCGGGATGCGTTCTAAATCTTCACCTCGAATATATCAATCTTGCAGCACTGCCCGGGATACCCTCTCAGTCAACCAGAGACCTGAGGCATTCTCTAGGCATTCTTTTGTCGGGCAGTAGATGCTAACCTTACTGGTTGCCTCCTTTGGACTCTGGAGTTGAAACCTTCAACATGCACGGAACACACACCCGTAACTCTATCTATCCGGGATCACATACCTGAACTTGTACTTGACATTGCATCTCAAGTATGACTCTCCGCCTTCAGATCAAGGTACATAGGTTGTCCAATCCAGACGGCAAAAGCGACTTTCGCTCGGAGATTTCGTTTTCAAAAGGTGTGTGGTGGACATTTCTTGTGTAATACGGCATCTGTAGCCTGATGGAATATAAAGGTCAACATGGTGTATGCGAGATTAACTCCCTGAAGGATGAGCTATCTACTGCTTCGAGCCCTGAGGCAGGAGAGATTGACTTCAAAACTGCTGGTACGTCCAAATTCATGCATTTCCATATTGTACTGCATTAATGAATTGTCGCCGCATTTCAGCATCAGCTGTTAGAAATCACGAAATACCGGACGATCTGGATGATCTGACGTTGGAAGAACTTGCTCAGCTTCCCGATGGACATAATAATCCTGCAATCACCGCGCTTCAGTCCCTCGTCCGGGGATTGTTGATATCAGAGACTGTCACACTTCGACAGCAATTCTCTGTCTCTCTTCCTACTTTGGGGGTCACAACATTGATCCCTGATTGTTCTCCTGCATCAGAGGATCAGGAGGGCTGCCACACCGTTGCGCTCGAAATCATCGTTCTGCGAGAGCTATCCCTCCTTGGACTTGGGCCTCTGCTCAAGGAGCTCGGTGACATCTTCATACACCAGCCCGAGAGCGATTCAGAGCTGCCCATCCTGTTCTATTGGCTCGCATTCCAAGTCAACCACAATCCAGAGACGCATGATATCCTAAGCCGGCTTCTAGTCAATCGCCTCTTCTCCCGTGGCCTTGCGATTGATCCTAGTGGACGCTTGGTAGATCCTGAAGAACTTTGTACGATGATCTATATGACCCGGACGGCTGTAGAGCGCTGGGGCAGAGAGCATGGCGACATACTCGGGTTCCTCACCGAAAGACTCGTCCTTCTTATCGGGAAATTTGGGTGTACACTTACCTTGGAAAATGGTGTACGGTGGTGCCAAGAAGCCTTCGCGTTATATCCTACGACTGATCATGCGGAAGTGGAGATTTTTGGGCGTCTCTTGTTCACACGCTTCCAAAGGCTTAAACGTGAGGAAGACTTGGAGGAAGCGTTAGTTTGGGGCCGCCGTGCACTGGATGTTTGCCCTGCAGACAATGAACAGGCTCGCGTACACGATCTATATGCGCTGGGAGAAAGGCTATTTGCGAAGCATCGCACTTTCGGCAACGTCGGTGACTCGGACCTAGACGAAACTATACAAATGTGGCGGGCCGCATACGAATTAGAGTCGAATGGCAAAGGGGGAAGTGGCTGCCCAGCGTTTGTCTCGTTGCACCAATTGGCGACAGCCACCCACGCTCGCTATATAGAACGACGGCAGCAAGCCGATATTAACGAGTGTATCAAACTCGGACGTCGACTCCTCGAGTTCTTTCCTCCCGGTCACAAACATCGTGATGAAGCCATTTCGATGCTTTGCGAATTTCTGGTCGAGCACATCCACGATCCCAAATACATGGAAGAGATCGTCGATCTACTCCACCAAAAGCAGTATCCTCGTGATCATGCCGATGTGGAACCGCATTGCAGGAGCCTCTGTAAATCTGCAGGCATTATGATGTATTGCGGGTACTTGTCTAGCAAAGTGGAATACGTCGACGAAGCAATCAGACTGTTCCAACAAGCCTTTTCGATCACCGTTACCAACGAAGGCAAGTGTGGGGCTTCTACAGGACTTGGATATGCCCACCTAGTCCGTTTATGGGCCAAGCGGAGTGCTAGTGATGCCACAGCGGCCCTGGAACACCTCACAAAGGCATACAACGAATGGGACAGTCACACCGCATTGATGGGTCTAGTGGAATTTTACGCGGACGAGGAAAATCAACACTATGATCCTCAACGTGCGATTGGTCTCTTGGAAACCTGTCTGGAGAGAGAGGACATGGGTGCCGGCCAGCGTTTGGAGTTTGTGACTCGTATAATCACCAGTTATCCTGATATCGCGATCGATACCAAGTTCAGCAAGCAATTGCAAGTCATATTATTGAAGACTATCCGTCTAATGCCCCGAGCTGCGTACTTTGGGCTCCATGTCAAGTCTCGGCTGCGCACGCTTCGACAATGGCCTTCCTGGGTGAACTTGCTAGCCACTCTCCTTTGTTCCAACCATAAACCAGTTCAGGCGATCGAGATGTTAGAGGAAGCTCGCGCAGTTTTCTGGTCGCAGGGCCAACAACTTCGAATGGATTTCGAACAGCATCCCTCTCCGCCCCCGTCCTATCCTGAAAAGTACCACAATGTCCATCATAGAGTCCCGCAGTTGCCCCAAGAATTCCGTCAGCGGCTCTATCGCATCGCACAAGAGCTCGAGAGTGCAAGTTTTGCACCCGAACTGGGCATGACTGGGATTATGCCGATGATTGAAGACGAGGAGCTAGTACGCAGACGTCGTCTGAATGCCGAATATAACGATGTCATCGAACAAGTGCGCAAACTTCCGGGGTTCGAGTGTTTTATGCTCCCAGAACCTATATGTCTTCTCGCTGAGGCTGCGGCGAAGGGACCTGTTGTGATCTTGGTGTCATTCGGAGAGGCCTACGCAATCATCATAGAATACCCAGACACTCACCTAAAGTGACCTTACTGAAGCTACGATATGCCACTCCAAAGTCCCTACACCGTGTCAGGGGCGTCTTAGATCAGGCCACTAGAGGCGAGCATGATACGGATGACGAGCATGGTACAGATTCCGGCGAGACCAGGTTAGATGGAGGACCGTTAAACACCGTTTCTGGAGCAGGGAGAGTTTTGGAGTTTCTTTGGAAGTGTGTGGTGAAGCCGGTGATCGATGCATTAGGTTTCAAGGTATGCTCCTCACATCAATAACACGGGCCTACTACGGCTGATAAATCATTCTTTCTCTATCTGCTGACTCTCATAGCCAACCTGTGGCCGCCATCGCCCTCGTCTGTGGTGGTGTCCCACAGGGGAGTTCACGTTTCTTCCTATCCACGCTGCGGGAATATATAGGATAGGAGCTCAGGACTGCTGCTCAGACTACATGGTCTCCTCGTATACACCGACCTTGAGCGCGTTGAAACAAGTGCAAAGTACCCTTCAACCACCAGCCCGAGGCAATATCAAAATGCTTTTGGCTGCTGTCCCCCGGCCGTACGAAGGTTCGTATCTCAAGGGAGCTGTAAAGGAACTGAAGGAGGTCAGCTCCACAGTGAGCCCCGGGATACGGATCTCTTTGCCTGTAGAAGAAGATTCGCTATTGGATGGCGAAGCAGGGGTATCAGCCGCCACTGTTCTCAAGCATCTGCTCACTGCGGATATCCTTCACCTTGCCTGCCATGGTAAGCAGGACAACTCCAGTCCGCTGGACAGCGGATTCATAATGCGAGACCGTAAACTCACTATATCTGAGTTGATGACTCTTAATCTTCCACGAGCGTTCCTCGCATTTCTTAGTGCATGCGAGACTGCTAAGGGCGATGAAAAGCAATCTGACGAGGTTATCCATCTGGCTGCTTCCATGTTGTTCACTGGGTTCAAAAGTGTCGTTGGTACCATGTGGTGAGTAGTATACTGCTGTGTTAGCTTTTTGTCTGACACGTTGATTCAATGCCATAGGTTTATGACTGATCAGGACGGCCCTTATGTATCTCGTAGGGTATACGAGCATATCTTTTCCGGCAATGCGGAATTCTTGGATGCAAATGCTGTGCCATATGCATTGGACGTCGCTGTTCAAGAACTAAGAGAGAAAGGGCTCTCCCCGGAGCGATGGGCTGTGTTCGTTCATTACGGGGCTTGATACTTCCGTTGATATGAGTGGATATGGCGATAATATGAACATGCATTATTTGCTATGGCAGTACAACCCAAAAATATCGGGACGCAGCGAAATATCCCATGTTTCTTGCAAGAGGTACTGGCAGGCTCGGAAAGATTTAGCTACTAGTGGAGTACAGTTTATGACGAAGCCACCGGAGATTACTCGTCGGGACGGTATGATCCCGCAACATGCCAGTAGTACAATGAACGGCGGCTCAGTCACTTTCACCGTGTGACACACTTGCAGTCCGTTGAAATTCAATTAGCGGACATTCGTTACAGTACAATTGCAATTCATTTTCAAATTTGCCACCCGATGTAATGATATTGGTACCGAGAGACCTGCGCGAAGAATGAACAGACGGGCCGGCAATAGGGAATGTGATTGACGCCCATGTACTCAATTGGGTTAGTTGTTTTTGTTTCACCGTGTAGTAGTCGCTGCAGTGGCCACTTCCACAGCATTTGAGCCACTGGGAATTAGTACATAAAGACGTAGCTAGGTAAGTAAATGTCAATGATGTCTCCCCCGCTACTCTATTTTGACAATGCCCAAATCTCCCCGGCAGCGAAGCGTTTCCCCACGAGCGGAGCCTTATCCAACGTTGCGCACGAATGTCGCACGAAAGCTCCAGCGAACGCGCACACTACTCGTCATGAGGCCAGAATGTCTTGTTGAATCCAAGCACGAGAAGAAGACTGTCAACCCGTATATCCAAGAGGACGTCGACAATGCTAGACGGGAACCGCTGAAGATTTGGTTGGAAGCCGTGCTTGGTCTGCCGCCGGAACGGTTCTCAGAATGGGTAAAATTCATCAAGGAGAACGACTGGTATAAGGACAAGAAGATCGAAAAGGGCCTGATCAATTTCAGCAAGGCCTCTTTAGAAGTAGAGATGTACAAGCCGTTTGTCGATATCGCCAATCGAATTCTCGAGCTGGGGAAGAAGGAACTTCTTGGTGCAGAATCATATCCACTCGACGACATCGTGGTGGTTCAGAACGACCGTCGCTCTCTTAAACAAATACCGGAACACCAAGGCATAGGCGCCATTCGCAGGCCAGACCTGCTCGCAGTGCGCGAAGGTAAAGTCCAACAGATGCGAGGAACCAAGTCCAAGAAATTCGAGTGGTCGGACATTCTCACATTTTTCGAGTTGAAGCTTTCGAACAAGCTTCTTTTCAACAATTTCCAGGCTTGGCGGAGAAATCGGGGACTCCCGAAACTCGACAGAAGAACCTTGCTCCCTAAGGTGTCCATGAAGAAGGTAAGTACTATTTCCCGCGTTCCAATCACATCCTGAGCTTATTGACTTATCCGCCTCGTAGCAAACGATGGCTAGTACCAAAATGACTTTACGACCTCGTCCGCCGAAGAAGGGTGAACCGGAACAATGCCACGACTTTGGGTCCGAATCTGACGAAACCGACAATATCAAATCAGACGATCCGCGCGATGGGGATTACAAAAATCCAGGCAGTCCTAAGCCGATACGCGATAACGAAGAATCAGTGAAAGCAGACGCCAGACTTCAAGCCGGTGGGTACGCACTGGAAACCGTGTCATGTAGTTACGGTACCCGCCTATTCACTACTGGAGTTGTCATCGAAGATGAGAGGATATCTCTCTGGTATTACGACGCTGCCGGCATCGTTCGCACCAAGGCGACCCTTTCACTATTTCACAACTTTGAGGAATTTGCCGCCATCCTTGTTGCATTTGCTTGTTGTGAACCTTCACAATGGGGATCCCTTCCGCCCAACATCATCAAACCTCCTCAATCGGATCCTTATCCAGAAAGCTTCCCTCCGAAAAATCTCACTGGTTATACCTTTCCGATCACCCTCCCGAACAGCGGGAAAAAGATTCTTGCCACACTTCAAAAGCCTGTCTTCACACAATACAGTCTCGTCGGACGCCGGACGTTCCTTTACGTGATCAAGACTAACTCACCGAAGCTGAAGAACCCTATGGTGGCGAAGTTTTCGTATCAAGTGACTAGTCGAAAGCGAGAACAAGATGTCATCGAAGTTGCCAGGGACGCTGGCGTCGGGCATCTCCCTGAAGTTCATATGTGGGCGGATTACTGGAAAATGTCGGAAGGTGTTCGGGCGATATTTCATGCACGCAGTGGCGTTGACCCAGAATTCGAGGATCGGGTGTTCCGGTGCATCGTCTATACTCAATACTTCCCTCTCAGGGATCTCTTCTCGAAATCATGCGAGCTTATTCCAACCATGGTTTATCAGATGCTTGACTGTGAGTAGAACCTACGTACTGCTTTGCTGATCGCTGACGGACTCGCCTTTCAGGCCTTCACGATCTGCGGTACAAGGCCAAGATTCTCCACCGTGATATCAGTGCCAACAACGTCATGTGGGAGAAGCAGGGCGATGAGGTTGTCTTCAAACTGATAGATTATGATTACGCAGGCTTCGTCGACGATGAGGGTAAACCCGCTTCTACCACCGCGAGCTCCAAGCATCGGACTGGTACACTCCCTTTCATGGCATACGAGCTTATCAGGGACATGATCAGACGCGCTAAACCAGATTGTAAACCAGATTATCAATCTGTCGTCCACATGCTGAAGCACGACGTCGAGTCCTTGTACTACCTCTCAGGCTATAGCATGGTCACAATGCCGGAAGTGAATAGCGAGGTCAAGCGCACGATTTATAGGGAACTCGTCTCGGCTTGGGAAGACGGGTCACTAGGTGTCATCTCGGCGCAAAAAGGGCAGTTTTTGCGGGTGGACATACTTGAGGATATGAGCCTCCCTCCTCAGAGCCTGTCACTCCGGCCCTGGCTCATACGGTTCTGCGAAGTCTTCCAAGAAGCCCAACAGAAACTCTCTACCTACCGGAAGTCCGGGTCGTCGGAACCCTTTGACCTTGAAACTATGGGAGGTACTCTGTCCAGAGATGCCGTTGTGAGGGCATTGAAGGGAGAGGAGAATATCATATTTAGTACCCGGAGGGAAAAAGTAGCTGTGCCCCCCGAGGCATCTGGTAGCGGCGCATCGGATGTAAAGACGGTTGAGGAGACCATCAACAAGGGCGAGGTCAAGGAACCTGTTCCTGCGAGGAGAGCTCCAGCGAAGAAAGCTACTACGAAGGACACCACCAAGGACAATACCAAGGGAAAGGAAGCCGCTACGAAGGATATCATCAAGGGAAAGAAGACTGCAACGGCGAAAATCGTCACGCCAAAGAAGATGGCCGCCGCCAAGGCCTCCCAAGTGAAGGACGATGTTTCGAAGGCGAAGCTAGTTGTCGCCTCTAAAGTAGCAACTACCCAGGTGCCGACGAAGAGGGGTCCGACAACACGAAGCATGGCCAGGAAGGCTCTGCTTGCTGATTGACGGTCATTGACTCGGAGTCAGTGGTGGACTTCAGGTATATTTAAATCTATTCGTAATTTTCCTTGATGTATACCCTGTAATCTGTATTACTATATTTCTCTTTGGCTGCGTGCGAAGGTGTCTCATGGCAGTAATCGATCAAATTTATTGATGCTGGACTTCATGGCCTGTGGGAGGGGTGGGTGATTCACGCGGCCATCTCGTTTGAGCCTAATATCGTATGGCAGCGACAGCAATGGCTTTGGTCCAACAGCGAATGCAAATGTTGAGACAATGTACATATGATGATCCGTGAACTTATCTGGAGCGCATCGGACGCAATCTTCTATGAAGGCGAGATAATGACTGCATTAAGAAGATATATCTTCAACCCTACCACTGCGGGCAATCACCCATATTTCCGCAAGAAATATGAGAGAAATATTGTGTGAAATGAAAAAAATACCACCTTGGTTCTGCTGCGGGAAATACCTGAGAGATATTTTGAATGTTTCTTTGTTCTCCATATATCCGTGGCTTATCTTTTAATATATGTAATATTCAAAATATCTCTCAAGATATTTCTTGCATCAAAAACGTGGAGACCTTCTTTCATTTCCCACACTGTCTTCAAGATGTTTCCGAGGGATATACTGGGCGCTGCCCGCAGTGTACGGTATTCTAGATCAGCGTTCGACATGGATAAGAAAGAGCGCAGAGTGAATATTCCGTCGCTTTCGTAGTCCTTGAGTGACCTAGGAATATCAATGCCTGCACTGTAATATGGAGGATCTGTAACACACCGAGTGGCGGCTCTACACTCAGGCCGGCAGTCCATTGGTTCACAACTATTTGACTTTAATTGGATGAAAAGTCGTGATGTTAGCTGCTCCAAGGGCCAGAATAACTCAATTACCTGAAGTATTCACAACTCATCCTCAAAATGTCACCCCCTCGTAGGAAAGTACACTTGCACAAAAAGGATGAACGTTGCCATGCATATTGTGCTGTTGCCATCACAATGTTCATAACGACATTCATCTTAAGCAATTCGGCGTTGTCGTCGTTGTCGAAAACTACCGCGAAGACTGACTAGCAGATCGGACGCGGCAGAGAAAGAAATGGTCTGCGTTTGGCGCAGGAGGCCTCGTGAGTTCGGCAAGGCCCGACACAAGCGGCGGGCCGTATTAGGCCGTATTCCAGAACATAATAGTACGAGTAAGGTGCAACGGCCACCTCCACATAAAGGCGTAGCTGTGTAAGTAAACAGCCAGCCTCATGATGTCTCACCCGCCATTCTATTCTGATAATGCCCAAACCTCCCTCACAGCGAAGCACTTTTCCGCGAGAAGAGCCCCGGGCCTATCCAAAGTCCCACTCCAACCCCCGCAGCAATATCAATGTCGCACCAAGACTCAGCGGAACAGGCCGCCTAGGCCACTTGCGTGGCTTGATGAGGGCTTGCGCGAGAAGAGAACTGTCAACCCATATATTCAAGAGGACGTCGACAACGCCAGATTGGAACCGTTAAAAGTTTGGGTGGAAGCCGTGCTCGGTCTGCCACCAGAACAATTCGCAGAACGGGTAAGGCATATAAGGGAGAGCGAGTGGTATAAGGACGAGACGATTCAAGGGGGCCTGATTGCTTTCGGCGATGCCTCTGTACCAGCAGACAGGTACCTACCGTTTGCCAACATAGCCAACAGGATTCTCCAACTGGGGAAGGACGAACTTCCGGGGGCAGAGTCATATCCACTCGACGAAATCGTGGTAATCCGGAACGACCCCAACTTTCTTAAACTCATACCTGAACACCAAGGCTTAGGCGCCATTCGCATACCAGATCTGCTAGCAGTGCGCGCGAATAAAATCCTACAGATGCAACAGGACAAGTCGAAGAATTTTGAGTGGTCAGATGTTCTCACGTTCTTCGAAATGAAGTTCTCGAACCAGTATTTTTTCGACAATTTTCAGGCCTGGCGGAGGAGGCGGGGACTTCCGAAACTCGACAGAAGAACCTTGCTCCCTAAAGTGACATTGAAGAAGGTAAGGATATTCCTCCTCTTTTGATCACATATTTGGTTTATCGAATTATACATCTCACAGGAAACACTAACTGGTACCAAAATGACTTTGCGGGCTCATGCGCCGAAGAAGCATGCTGTTGAAACGGAACGATACTACGACCTTGATACCGAGTCCGACGAAGCCGACAATATCACCATGAACGATCCGCACGATGGATTACAATAGTTCTAGTAGTCCTAAGCCGATACGCAACAACGAAGAATCAATGAAAGCAGACGCCACACTTCAAGCCGGTGGGTACGCACTTGAAACCGTAGCATGCAGTTACGGTACCCGCCTATTCACTACTGGGATTGTCATTGAGGACGACAGGATGTCTCTGGTATTACGACGCTGCCGGCATCGTTCGCACCAAGGCGACCCTTTCACTATTTCACAACTTTGAGGAATTTGCCGCCATCCTTGTTGCATTTGCTTGTTGTGAACCTTCACAATGGGGATCCCTTCCGCCCAACATCATCAAACCTCCTCAATCGGATCCTTATCCCGGAAGCTTTCCCCCAAGAAACCTCAATGGTTATACCCTTCCGATGACCCTACCCGGGAGCAAAGAAAAGGTTCTTGCCACCCTTCAACACCCTATCTTCACACAATACGGTCTTGTCGGACGCCGGACGTTCCTATATGCGATCAAGACTAACTCACCGAAGCTGACGAAGTCTATGGTTGCGAAGTTCTCCTATCAAGCGACTAGTCGAAAGCGAGAACAAGATATCATCGAAGTTGCCAGGAACGCTGGCGTCGGGCATCTCCCTGAAGTTCATATGTGGGCAGAGTACTGGAAAATGTCGGAAGGTGTCCGAGCGATATTTCACGCACGCAGTGGCGTCGACCCAGAATTCGAGGATCGGGTGTTCCGGTGCATCGTCTACACTCAATACTTCCCTCTCAGGGATCTCTTCTCGAAATCGTGCGAGCTTATCCCAACGATGGTCTATCAAATGCTTGACTGTGAGTAGAATCCACGTGCTCTTTCGCTGATTGCTGATGAACTCGCCTTACAGGCCTTCACGATCTGCGGTACAAGGCCGAGATTCTCCACCGTGATATCAGTGCTAACAACGTCATGTGGGAGATGCATGGCGACGAGGTTGTCTTCAAATTGATAGATTTCGACTACGCAGCCTACGTCGACGATGAGGGTAGACCCGTTGCTACCATCGCGAGCTCCAAGCACCGGACTGGTACTCTCCCTTTCATGGCGTATGACCTTATCGTGGACATGGCCGATCGCCATAAGCCACTCCACGAACCTGTCATCCACATGCTGTGCCACGACGTCGAATCTTTGTACTACCTCTCGGGGTACAGTATGACCACAATGCCGCAAGTGGAGAACGATGTCAAGCGCGCAATCTACAGGGAAATGGTCTCAAGTTGGCAAGACGGATCACTGGGTAATATTGCAGGGAGGAAATTGATGTTTTTCAAGGACAAGACAATTATGACTATGAGTCTTCCCCCTCAGAGCCTATTTCTCCGGCCTTGGCTCCTGCGGTTCTGCCTTGTCTTTCGGTCGGCGCAACGCAAGCTCGAGGACCGCGTGATGTCCGAACCCTTTGATTTTGAAACCATGGGCGGCACTCTGACCAGAGATGTAATTACGAGTGCATTGAAGGGAGAGAAGAATCTCATATTAGGGAACATCTCGAGCATGACAATGGCCGCGACCCTCGAGGCCGCGTCTGGTAGCGGTGCATCGAATGCAATGACGGCTGAGGGGACCACTAACGAGGGTAAGGGGAAGAAGTCCGCCCGTGCAAGGAGAGCTCCAGTGAAGAAAGCTACTACGAAGGACACCACCAAAGGAAAGGGAGCCGCTACGAAGGATACCACCAAGAGAAAGAAGACCGCAACGGCGAAAATCGTCACGCTAAAGAATATGCCCGCGGCTAAGGCCTCCCAAGTGAAAGACAATGCTTCGAAGGCGAAGCTAGTTGTCGCCTCTAAAGCAATGACTATTCAGGGGCCGACCAGGAGAGGTCCGACGACGCGAAGCATGACCAAGAAGGCTGTGATTGCTGGTTGACGGACTTCAGGACTTGCACCGCGATGTTTTGTGATTTAAATCTACTCATAATTTCTTCGATGTATACCCTGTAATTCTGTATCAACATATTTCTCTTTGACTGCGTGCGAAGGCTCGTCATGATGGCGGTAATTGATCACATTCATCAACTTGAACATTCCCTAGGAGGAGTGGATGTGAATATGGAGAATCCCCCTTGTCGAATGATTAACACTGATAGATAAGGTAGAGTGTGGTAGGCAATGATGGAAGTATGTCTGCCGTGCCGATGCATTTTCAGTCTTCTACTATGTTCAACTTTATCGGAAAGCCATTTCTGAGGACGACAGGATTTGTCGAAGGACTCGTGCCCTTCGTATCTACTTCTACAGAGGTATTTCCCCTGATTTTCTAATCCTTTGTGTTCCCTGTTAGCGGCCGCACTAGTGAGATGTCTACTAGTAGTGTAGATGAGTTCGAGGACAAGCTCCTCCGACCTGTAACGTTCGTTGTCTAGCTTCGCAATAGGACGAGGAATGATGCGCAGCTCCCTTCGCAAATTAGCCCGAGCCTGCCTTGCCTTGCGAGCAGAGAACTAGACGGTGAGAGATCGCGCATCTGTGGGACAAGATAAAATAATTTAGAAAAGACACATAACTCTAGAATATATTCGAGGACGCACGCGAGTAATACTCGTTAGGCGCCCGATGTCGAAATTTCGACAGCGGTGCTGAGCAATCCTCCTTCCACCTCTTCCTCACCGTGGTGGACGTCGAGCTCGTCGTTCACCCCTCATTTCAACCTCGGGCCGTGCATGAACTTCTTTGCTCTACTCAGATCGTCGTCTGCGTCGACAGCAAGAACATGTAGTAGACGGATACTTTCCGAAGCAGGTCCTTCTCGGCCTCTGGTGCAGCTCGCGCGACAACAACGCAAGTTCAACACCTCGACTGTCACAGACTACCAGACATCGCAGTGCGCTTCTCACCCGAGATGGGTCAACAAGCCGCAGCTTCCTCCTGCGGTGGAGACGACGGAGGCAGGAGAAGGACATGACCCACAAGTGGTAAGATTAGACAGCCCTGAGGACGGGCAGTCGCCACCAGACTCATCTGCCCCTCCTTCATCGTCATCAGGGTCGTCCGGAGACGGCTCTGATGGCTCCTCATCTGACTCTCCGCCGCCGCCGCCGCCACCTCCTCCTGACCCTCCTGCTCCAACGCAGACATCTATATCGAAACAGTCCATCCCCGAAGTGTACCCCCAGGTTTTGGCTCTCCCAATAGCACGAAGACCACTCTTCCCAGGGTTTTACAAGGCTGTCGTCGTCCGCAATCCTGCGGTTGTTGCGGCTATAAAGGAGATGATGCGGCGCGGCCAACCCTACCTCGGAGCGTTCCTCTTGAAGGACGAACATGCGGATAGCGACGTGATCACGGATATCAACTCGGTGCATGAGGTCGGAGTGTTTGCTCAGATCACTAGTGTCTTCGCAGCAAATACGGGGCCTACGGCTAAGGATGGGGACGCAGAAGAGGGTCTGACTGCCGTATTGTATCCACACAGGCGCATCAAGATCACGGAACTCGTTAAGTCGGGTGGTGCGCCTGCTACTGCTATGGTTGAACCCACGGAGGAGCCGCAGCCAGAAGCGCCAGAACAGCAGCCAACTCCACCGACGACGCCTGAACCAGTCGAGAAGGAACTTCAATCCAGCGATAAACCGGAAGTAATATCCTCTCCTGCGCTCTTGCAAACGGAATTCCTACACTCTTACGATATCTCTGTTGTGCGGGTCGATAATCTAGCGACGCAGCCATATAACAAGGATGACCAGTACATTCGCGCCTTCATGTCCGAGATCGTCTCCGTCTTCAAGGATATTGCACAACTCAACCCACTTTTCCGCGATCAGATCACCAACTTCTCGATCAACCAGGTCGCCTCGAACGTCTTTGATGAACCGGACAAACTTGCAGACTTCGCCGCCGCGGTCTCAACCGGGGACGTCCAGGAATTACAAGATGTGCTTGAAAGTCTCAACGTAGAGGATCGGCTACGCAAGGCATTACTCGTCCTCAAGAAAGAACTCATCAACGCACAACTACAGAGTAAGTTGTCGCGTGACGTCGACAGCAAAATTGCCAAACGTCAACGAGAGTACTACTTGATGGAACAGCTCAAGGGTATCAAGAAGGAGCTTGGCATGGAGTCAGATGGGAAGGACAAGATGATAGAGAAGTTCAAGGAGAGGGCGGCATCGCTGAAGATGCCGGAACCTGTCAAGAAGGTATTCGACGAGGAACTCAACAAGCTCCAGCATCTTGAGCCTGCTGCGTCTGAAGCAAACGTCACTCGTAACTACTTGGAATGGCTCACCCAGGTGTGTACTGAGAATTCTTGCGATCGAAATCCAGGTCCCAAAATTATTTTACTTTAGATTCCATGGGGACAGCATTCGCCTGAGAACTACTCTATTGCACATGCTCAGAATGTGCTTGACGAGGATCATTATGGCTTGAAGGATGTCAAGGATCGTATCCTTGAATTCATCGCTGTTGGGAAACTCCGTGGGACGGTTGAAGGCAAGATTATCTGCTTGGTCGGTCCTCCAGGTGTTGGTAAAACTTCTATCGGAAAGTCTATTGCGCGAGCTCTAGACAGACAGTTCTTCCGGTTCTCAGTAGGTGGTTTGACGGACGTTGCGGAGATAAAGGGTCACAGGCGCACATACGTTGGGTTAGTCATATTGTACACTCTATTAACTATTCTTGGTGTTAATTTTATCTCAGAGCTCTTCCTGGAAAGATCATCCAGGCACTCAAACGCGTTGGTACGGAGAACCCCCTTGTATTGATCGATGAAGTCGACAAGATCGGACGCGGACATAATGGTGATCCCTCAAGCGCCTTGCTAGAGATGCTGGACCCTGAGCAAAACACGGCGTTCTTGGATCATTAGTACGTTATTTTCATGCCTTCCCAGTCATCCAACTAACTTGGGGCCTAGCATGGATGTTCCTGTCGACTTGTCCCGCGTTCTCTTCGTATGCACAGGTGCGCTGCTGCCCCTGATGTTTGCAGGAAACTGATACGAACTGACTTTGCCTTCCTAAGCCAATGTCCTGGACACAATTCCAGCTCCTCTATTGGATCGTATGGAAGTCCTTGAAGTCAGCGGCTATGTCTCAGAGGAAAAGTCTTGTATCGCACAGAAATACCTTGGCCCTCAGGCGAAGGAGGCGTCTGGCCTGAAGAACGCGGATGTTGAACTCGATCCTACTGCTGTTGATATGCTCATTAAGTACTACTGCCGTGAAAGCGGAGTGAGGAACCTGAAGAAGCACATCGACAAGGTAAGTTCCTGATATCTGCGATTTGACAAGTTCTAACTGATTTGCTTTCGTCTAGATTTACCGCAAGGCTGCCTTGAAACTTGTTCAAGATCTTGGTGAATCGGTCCTCCCCGAGCCCGTGGCTGCTGCACAAGACGAGAAGACTGAGGACGCGCAGAAGACTGTCGAAAAGCAGGACGCTCCGTCAAATGAGCCGGCCGCCAAAGAGACATCCGTCCCGAAGCAGGAGAGTAAAGAGGGCGAGCGTAAGGTCACGACCGTCGAAAGGGAGCCATTGCAGGTGCCTGAGACCGTGCATGTGCGCATCACTCCGGACAACTTGAAGGATTATGTTGGCCCTCCTGTCTACTACAAAGACCGGATGTACGTGAAGGCTCCTCCAGCTGGTGTTAGCACTGGTCTTGGCTACTTGGGTAATGGATCAGGTGCTGTCATGCCCATAGAAGCGACAGTACGTGCCTTTACTGACTCCGCGGATCGATGCTTACATCGGCAGTAGGCTATGCCTGGTAAAGGTGGACTCACGTTGACCGGTAAGTTAGGTGAGGTGATCAGGGAGAGTGCGCAGATTGCCCTTAGCTGGGTGAAGAGCCATGCGTTTGAGCTCGGTATCACCAAGACAGAGGATGAACAAATCCTCAACGACAGGGACATTCATGTGCACATGCCGGAAGGTAGCATTGGCAAGGAGGGCCCCAGCGCAGGAACTGCTCTTCTCACGGCGTTCGTGTCGTTGCTTACCAAGACACGGGTCAATCCCGATATCGGTGTGTACGATTCACGCACGCATCCTGATTTGGTGGCTCACGTACTTACTTCTACTCTAGCCATGACTGGTGAAATCACACTTGTCGGACAGGTCCTGCCTGTCGGAGGTCTGAAAGAGAAGATCCTCGCTGCCCACCGTGCAGGGATCAAGACGATCATCGCCCCTGAGGCAAACCGTCCTGATATTGAGGAGAACGTCCCAGAAAGTGTCAAGACTGGCATACGTTTCGTCTATGTTGAAGATGTACGGGAGGTGTTGCGTGAGGTCTTCCGTGACCAGCCCATCGCGGAGAGATGGAAGGATACACTCCAGTAATTAATTGTTCTAATGAATCACATCGATATTTCTTACTGCTCGCCTTATGCTGTTGTGTCAATAGCCTAGCTGCACCTACAAGTCAGATACATCCATAGAGAACCATCTTTTGTTTTTGTCAGCACTTTACTGTATATTATACATCTCTACGCAATCCAGCTCTTACTTGTATTTTCAACCCAACTCTTTTTGTGCCGTGATCTTGAGAACAAGGCAACACAGAATGCGTACCCAGGACTTGCGAACGAACTCGTGTATTTTGGACAGTTATATTGCAGTCAAATTATACAGATGATTGATTACAGACGACGATTTGGGCATTGAGTTCTATGGAACACATATTAACGGATTCTTCAATTCTATCTCTAGTTGACTACAGTCATAGGAGCAACAACCGTAGCCTTGGTCTTGTTGAGGTTGTCGACAATAGATTGGGGCAGATTCAAAGTAGCCTGTACCATGGCCGGCGGGGTCAAGGCAAGCCACTGCAACGAACGTCAGGATCATGCGGGAAGTAGAGATAACCAGAGACATACCTGAGTCAGACTAATATCTTGGATGATAGCTATGAAGGATGAGGGTTAGTACGTACGGATGATAGACGTAGATTATACCTAGACGTACGAGCGTTGTATATCTCTAAGAAGACCAAGGTCGTATTGCCAATGTTCTCCACGTAGTGTCCTGATCAGTCAACTTTAGTCTCGCCGAGATAAGAGAATGACTATCGGGAGGCTGACCGTAAGATGCGGGGATATAGCTGACATCTCCAGGCTGAAAAAAGAGTAGACGGTCGGGAGGTGCCATTTGTGAGATACATTTACATATACATACCTGGTAGTTAAAGGTCCTCGCATTGCCGGAATCAGCAAACAGAGTGATGCGAGCCTGGCCCTCGCTGATGATAGAGATACTGTCAGAAAGCCACAGGAAGCCAAGAAGATCTGACGCACAGGATGTAACCCCACTCGTCTTGTGTGGGGTGCCAGTGGAGCTCCCTGTAGACGATAAGTCAGGCGTCGGTAGAATACAAGGTAGTAAAAGTGTGTACCTCATAGCACCGGGGTCGACTGATACTTGAGAAACGGCAACTTGAGTAGAGATGTTGAAGGTCCTTGAGTCAGCGATCTTCACGCTACCGCCAGCGAGAGGAGTGACTGGGACTTGGGAGAAGGCGAACGTGAAGGGAGAGGGGACCTGGCCGGCGGGATCAGCAACCGCTTGAGCATTGGGGTCAGGAGCAACTGCACATATAGATAACTGAGTGGTCGGATCGGAGAACAGCAGGAGATATGTACATACCTCCAGGGAAGATGTAAAGCTCCTGTCCGGGAATTTCATCGAAGGTAGACATGTTGGTCTGAAAGTTCTTGGCAAGAACTTCCTTGGGGACGTGCGTCAACCAATCTGTCAGCTGAATCGTCACAAAAGGTGAGCTTTGAATGAAGAAAAACAAGAATATGCGAAGTGCTGACCAAGAAAGTGGAGTCCTCGCTGAAATCACCGTCTGGGAAGACCAGCAGGAATTCTGTACCATTGGCAGATTGGTTGGTGGCTTGCAAGGAGTGGGGTACACCAGGTGGGAAGTACCACAAGTCGCCGGGACCCTGATCTCTAACTTTAGAAAAAGGCAATAGAGGCTTACGTGAACAAGTACTCACAACGGTTGCAAGGTAGTTCTTGCCATCCGTGTCAACTGAACTAACTTGGGTGTATCCCTGAGAGATGAGGTCAGATGCGAAGGAGCATTCCAGTATTGCTTGTTCTTACGTCAAGTATATAGGCCCACTGTAAGCGGAACCAGCTTTGTCAGTTTGTACTGCCACTGATATTAGACAATAAGAAGTACCTCTGCGGTCTTGTGCCAGTGAAGCTCGCTGTAAGGGGGGAAAATTAGATCAATATGCCATACCTTGGAAAAAGAACGACCGACCGAATGGCACCAGCTTCCAACCTCATGTTGACACCGGCCATACCTATCGGAGCACGTAGCCTTAGTATTGTGCTTAATGAGATACAAATGAGTGGGGTTTACCAGTTGCCATGGGCATGACAGCATCTGTAGAGACAAGTTTGATACATGCTACCGCTCTGTATACTATAAGCTTACCGTTCTGTTGACGTGCCCACCCTCCGGTCTGCATCCGGTTGTGGCTAAGACTCATCGGCCATTTAGCGTTCCCACTGTAAAGGTCCAATAGTCAGTATCATAATACAACATAGACTATACGATGACATACACAGTACCAGCATCCGTCGTAGGAGGTGCAAGAAGATCGGGGTTCTGCTGATCGAGAGGGACGTTCTGAGGGCCGAGGATTGTGGCACCCAAGGAGCCACGGATAGGCTGGGGAGAGCCGTCTGTGGTCGGGCTCCACATGATCCCGTTGGCGTTGTCGCTGGCGTATGGAACTGTTGAAATGGGGGCGGCAGCTGTTGCAGTCGATGCCTCTGATACCACAGATGCGACAGTGCTAGAAGCCGTAAGGCTACTTGCAGGTGCAGCTATAGCATACTTGGAGAGGAGGACAGAGCAAAGCAAAGAGATGAGGGATTTGCTCATGGCTGTCGAGATCGTTGTGAGGCGATGGTTTGTATCGAGTTTTCTGCAGGTCTTATATACACGCTTTGAGGCGCAGTCAACAGTCGTTCTGAGGTACGACGTGAGCTGCATTGCTATGCGTTGCCATTTCTGGAATTTTTCGACACTGGGTAGGATGACAAACGTCTCGTTGCCTTATCTGAGGCGATATCATCATCGAGATCACATAAGAACGAACTGGTGTTCAGAACTGCACGAGGGTACGAACCCTGATTATTTTGGCGGGTGCAAAGAAAGCTTGCCACGTGTGTGGTATGACTGAGTTCTGTGAACTATTGAGAAGTTTTGCTCCTGATTACAATCCAAAAGACCGTCTTCCCCCGAGATGTTTGTAACTCGAACGCCCGAAATCCTGCAGGTGACCGTATGATATCAACGGCTTCGAGTCTGCCCCGGCAGCAGCGGTCCCATATCCGCCACAATAGTAATATTGGGGAGACGGATGAGTACGTCCTTCAGGGGGTTCAGCAGACGCCGACGTAATCGGGTTCCTGCAATAGCATTTGCGCAGACAGTGCGGGGCGCCAGGTCCTGACGGATTCGCGTTTAGAGGTTACGTCTAACCTAGTTCTGTAAATCCGTGGTTGTATGAGCTTTAGAAAGCATATGATGGGGATGTACATACAGCTGGTGACACAATCAATGAGACGTATATAGATTGTAGACCAAAATACTTGGCATTCTACGTGTACATCGCTGGATCGACAGGCTTAGCGGGCCGTCAATCAAACTCCTCGTTGGTAGAAACCGGGGTTACTTAGCCACTTCCGAAATCTCCAAATTGAACTCGTTCCGGTCAGAAACTTGGCATCGTAGTAGGCCACATAGTGACACGTCGACGTGACAGATTTGGGGCCTAGACAAGACGAGAGGTCTTTTCCAACCTGGACGGCTTGTGAGCAAGATTCCTCTGGGATTTGCTTGTGCAATGTGTAGACAGTGTAAGACTAGTAAAAGCCCAACTTCAATGTGGCGTCCCGCCAAAGTCCGCCCACTACCGCCTTTGCCAAAACAGGAAAGTACACTTACGTAACACAACCCGGCATCTGAGCCTGTTTGGACCTTTCAACCATCACCTTGCTAGCCAAGGTCCTGTCCCCCCTGGAATTGAGACTCGTTTTCCCCCACCCGGGCGCTCCGGTCTTACTTACATAATCTTTAAGCGCCTCACTACATGTGCAACATTCGCCTTGCTGAGGACGCTCTGTCGACAAACTTCGACAAACTTTGAGATTCCGTTCTCAACAAGTCCCGCGTACGTATTCACATATTACGCCTCGTCACTCATTCAAAACTTACCCTGTGTGTTTTAGATAAAGAGTACACAATACTGGGATGGGCCGCTCGGAATGGAAATGCCCAAAAGGCACTCGAGAGCATGAAAGAGACTCACCAAGTCAACATCCTGCCAGTGTTCGACTCTCAACAAGTACCTGTTCGGCCATCGTTTTACACCCAACGTGTCAAAGACTGTGATGCACGCGTGACTTTCACCATGACCCATTCACAGTGGAATCTCGCGGGGGTTCAGGTATGGGTGCCGCCATGAGCGAAGAATGACTTCAGAGGGAAAAGGAACTGGCAATCGCCTATGGGGAGCCCAGGCCCAAAGCGTTTGCGAGCGATCTGAAGTTGTCGCACTCAAAAAGTATCTACATGTTTGTCATCGTGTCAAAAGTAGTTATATAGTAACTAATCAAGCAAAAGTATGTAATGTAAAACCATAGAAAAGTAGATATTCTGAGTCGTAACCAAAAGTACCTCTAGTTAGTATCAATCACACTTAATTGTAATGGACCGAGGATGGCCGTTATGTGCTTTAAGCGAACTCTAGCTTTGAGGCGAGAAATTGAATGGTCAGAAGGCGCCTTTGGAGCGCTCACCCAGCGAGCAAGGTGTTTGACGCTACAAGCGGCCCTCGTAACTGATTATCGATTATCACTTATACAAAAGAACACAAGAAAAAAGGCTTTAAATCAAACATGTCTCGACGTGGTGCCCAATTCCATCCTTCGTTGCCGCAAGAGCTGTTAAAAACCTTCAAGTCTGACCCTGTAATAGTCTCTCTCCCATCCGCAATCTACGAGGACCGGTTTGAAGAATTCCGTTCCAAAGTTCTTTCCGGAAAGGCACCCTGTGTCACCGAGGTCGTTAGATCACTTCCTGGACTTCGTCCTCCATCCCCTCCTGAGACGCTCATACCTAAACGGATCGTCGAGTCCGTCGACAATTTTCGGTCTGGAGATAGGAAGACTTTCCTACATCTAGCTGCTAAGAAGGGTGACATACCTCTTGCTCATGAGATTATCAGGATGGGTATCCATCTGGACTAAAAAGACAAGGACGGTGTAACCTCCTTATTCCTGGCTTTGGAGTACCTGTATGTCCTCAGCAAGGTCACAGCAGCCTCAAAGGATATGCCCATGCCACGAACTGGTCCAATTGCCGATACTCTACGCTCTCCATACTGGTCTTCCACCGCCGAACGCATCACTCGCGTCGCTTCCCTGATAATTGAGCAGCATGCAGATGTCAATCTTGGGCAGTTTGGGCGGACCCCTCTATCCCTGGCGACGGAGATAGGCAACTGGAAGCTGGTCGAACTCCTCCTGCGACATGGTGCACACCGTCCGCCTATTGCAAATCTATCCTTCGCAACTTTGACGGACAAGTCCCTCTACCTTGCGCTTGTCAAGAAAGTGAAGCCGACGACACCCCGACCACCTCAACCGTGTCCTTGTTGGTCCGGTCAACTACTCTCAAAGTGCCACGGTCAAAATAGCCAGCCTTATCCTGCGGATTTTCTTTGTAGGTGTGGTCGTCATAAGACATACCGTAATTGCTGTGCGAAGAGGGCGTTCAAGATGGAAGAGGAATGGGACCAAGATAATGAATGCATCAGTACTGTCGAAGTTAGGAAACTCTCGGTGCCGGAAGTACCTGTGGAATTTGCAGAAGACTTTGACGCAGGAGGGCAGGTATTCCGTGAGGGACTGGCGCAGATACAGTCTGACCCAGAGTTGTGTCGAGAGATGCTTGAAAAACTTGCCGCAACTAAAGCGAAGTTCTTTGGTGACGCTTTGGGAGATGAAGTCGATCCAGCATACGCATTTGCATCAAATTCGAACGATTTTTTCCCTAGGTTGTTTATTGTTTTTTAATAATCAATGCTATACTCGCTAATGGACACCTGGTGTTTTCTTAGACCGTGGGCTGGACAGATCAGTAAACAAGAGTGCAAGATTCGTATGGACGAATGGAATAAGGCTGTAGACCAATATATTGCCTTGGGCAAGGACAAACGAGCCAAGTCTCAGATAGAACTCGAAGCTAAAATTGAGATGAGCGGTGGTCCATTGTATCGATGCTGCGAAGCCTCCGATTGTCCTCGCGTGGAAGGTCGTGACGTGGAGAAAATGAAATGCTGTAGCGCCTGCAAGCTGGTGCGTCCTTCTATGTCCCTTTGGCCTCCTGAGATTGAAGTGTTGTTTCAGATTATGTACTGCAGCGAAGTGTGCCAGGTCGCCGATTGGAAGGAACATAAAGCTGAATGCAAATCGCGAAAACATCGGGAGCAGCAGTTGCCGTCTCAATTGGCCTACGAAAAACTGCTCACTGTTATGCAAACCCATGCCGGGATGAACAAGCCATCTTCGGGAATATTCTGAACCACAACTCCCCATCAAACTTGCAGTGTGGCTCATTATGACTGTCGTGCGTTAGTTATCGACTGATGTCCGTGTCTTGTACCTTAACCAATCATACTCAATGGCTGAGTATCCACTCTCAGGCGGATCTAGTATGGGTCCATACTCAGTACTCCCCATCGCATGTGCGCGTCTACTCGCCGCTTACCGCTGTCGTTACTCTCAGTCCGAGTCAAGCATGAGGCATACCACGTGCTTCCCGCATGCCCTTAAATTGTGGGCATAATGCGCCATAGCGCTGGGTAACTTCGACTTGAACCTCCAACTTCAGCTGCAAATCTTTCCGAACCGTGCATACGAGATGATGGACGCGTTGATGCAACAATATCCCACACAGATAGAACATCAAGGCCATCCTTTTCTCCCTACGCATCTTCTCGACAGCTTCGACTCTGACCCACCGTTATCCTCCTGGGTTTCCATAATTCATACGAAGAGCCTCGAGAAATTCCGCTTCGAAGTTATCGCCCAGAGGATACATTGTAATGCGGGGATCCAGACATCAGCTGTCGAATGTCCACCTCTCATCGCCAGCCGCGTGCCAAAAGAGATTACGGAGTCTTTATATCGCTTCCGCTCAGGCGATGGAAAGACTTTCCTTCACTTGGCCGCGACGAGCGGTGACGTGCCTCTCGCATACGAGATCATCAGAATGGGGGCAGATGTGGATTTTAAAGACAAGGAAGGCGTGACACCGCTTTTCCTCGCTTCTGAGCAATTTGTCTTTCTCGACATTGCCATCGAGTTTGCGAAGGGTGTAACTCCATGTCGGCCAGACTGATCCGCTGGGATGGATTTCAGAATGAGGGAACGTACCGTCCGGATTGCTTCTCTTTTGATTGAGCAGCATGCAGACGTTAATCTCGGGCGATTCGGAAGAACTCCTCTGTCTCTAGCAGCGGCAACCGGAAAACCGGAAGCTGGTCGCTCGTCGAGTTACTCCTCCGACATGGTGCCAGCCCGCATCCAGTTCGAACCATGAAGTTCAAAACTCTGCAGGACAAACACCGCTATATCTCTTTAATCAGCCAAGTGAAACCGACTCAGCCTCGCCCGCCTCGACCTTGCCCGTGTTGGTCAGGGAAATCTCTGTCCGAATGCCATAGTGTATCTGCGCAACCCTATCCACTAAATTTTCTCTGCCGATGTCGCAGAGTCTACCGTGATTGCTGCGCAAGGCCAGAGAAATTTTTGGTGTACGAAGAGAAGTGGGACCATGACAATCGACTGATCTGTATGTCACCCAGGTGTATACCCTGCAGGGTCCGGCAATGCCCGAAGAGTGCGCTGAAGAGTATGAGGCGGGGCTCAAGTATTTGAGATATTTATCAGCGGTCCAGGCTGAGCTATTCGTTGTTCGACAGATCATGTACTGCAATCAAGCGTGCCAGAAGAACGACTGGAAAAATTACAAACTTCAATGTAAAAGCAAATCGCATCTGGAACAGCGACTACCCTCGCAGATCACATACGAGAAATTAATTATGGAGTGGCCAGTTGCTGCTGGAAAGTACCTGCGACAGTACACTTAGGCAGAGATGGGGAGGACAGGGTATTCTGGTCTTCAAGCTGAGCGATAAGTGTGCATTGTAGTCACTATGCGCATAATTATATATTCAGGCTACCCTCACAAAAATCCTCTGAATGCTAAAAAATGAATTTGGATAGTAGTAGGATCACTCTTCGCACTGGCATTCTCCCTTGCATGGACGAATTCTTTCCCTCGATGAGCTGGTTGCAATCGAGTGGAAGTTCATATTACAGCATTATATCTTCTCCGGCTGTAGCAGGCATGCCAGACAGCGGCTGATCGAAAAAACAAATACATTGTAAGAGTAGACAGCAGCATCGAGAGCAACGGCTTCCCTCACGCACATTGACATGACCCTTGGGAAAGGCCTGTACACTATGATTTTAACGTCGGTGCCCCATAGCTGCCTCCTATATAGTACAATTATACAAAATATCGTATTTGCATGGAGACGTACAGTCGGAATGAGATATCCATTTTGAAAGGTCAAATCGCTGACATGTGTGCGCTCGTCGTCGTCGGCGCCGCCATCACTTGCACCGCGACTTCAGCTTGTTCCCTTTCATTCCGGTCACCTTCCTTCATTTCCGTTGTCGTCTGTGGGCCAGCACCGCGTCGATCTGGCCAATTCTGGGACTGTGATGAGCTTTCCCGGAAACGGCGAACTGATTCCCAGCCATGGCTTCTAATATGAACATCTCGAACTCCAGCGCTCCTCGGAGGTCGTCCTTCAACTATCATAATCCGGGTCTGCACGAAGCAGAACCCTCGTTGGCGGCCGTTACAATGTCCAAGAATGCTGTTTATAACAACGAGAAGCTATTTCCATTGTTCAGAGAGAATCTTCGGGGCGAATCGGTGAAAACGTACGAAGCTACGGCGGATAAGCTCAAGATATGGTTGAGCAAAGACAAGGCGTATTATGACAGTGCCAGGCCTTGGGTGAGTCTTTTGTCGATTCGATCCATCGTGCCTAACACACTGAACGTGTAATCCAGATCATTGAGTTCCTCGAGGTATGCAAAGTGAGGGAGGAAGCTGACCAACCGGCTAATTCCCAAAGCTCAGTCTGCTCTAGGTACAGTGATCCGCCACTCTGGTTTACAAGGAGAAGCTCCGTTCCATATCTCGTTGTGCCCTCCCGGAGCCAAGGACTGGGTTATACCGTATGTGACATTGGTTCGCGCCGCGGCCAACTTCCACCAGTACTTTCCTGAGTCTCATCTGCGAGGTACGCATGCGCCATTTTGATATACGCCAATTTTGTTCAACTTGTTCTGTCCAAAGCGCGATTGGAAGCTCTAATACGGACGGTGTTTGTTCCGCCCCCTGTTACCACCCCGTCTGGTCCATCCATGCCGCCTATAACTCCACCGGAACCTTTTGCAGGTCCTTCGTTTACCGTTATACCCCAGCCACAAGCTTTGTACGATGAGAATAGGATGTCTTCAATTCCACGGATATCACGTTCTAGTTCCGTAAAGGTCAAGAGTGAAACCATTGAAGTTCCGGTCATTGCTCATAGCTGTGTTCCTATTGCGAATTCATCTCCATCTACTGTGGGGCACAGCCAGGCTTTGATTCCTAGCTTGGACGCTGGAGAGTTGGCCAATGCCAAATCATCGCCTGATACGTATTCTCTAAGCGCATCCACTCATTCCAGTCTGCCATTACCCAGACGGAACCCGAAGCCCAAGCACAAGTCGCCTATGCCAATGACTGGCCTAGAGTTCTTGGAAGAGGACTTGAAGTGGTTTCAAGAGAGAAACAAAGAAGCGATTCAGGAGCCTCAAGCGAACGCAACGGACACAGGCGCTGGGACAGAGGACCAAGCACTGGCAACAAAGGATGAGGAGAAACCGCCAAAGGTCGAGGAGGGCCAGGGACTTGGAGGACTATTGTTGTGGGAGCAGACGGATGCCGATCACAAACAGAGTCAGACGGCAAGCCCGTTGAAGGTTGACCAGCCTGCTGTGTCTGGTGCTCGGCATACAGCACCAGAGCCAGCAGCAACAAGCCATAATACCGTGGCTACTGTAATCTCATCTGAGACGAGTGCGCCGGTTTCCGCACCCCCCGCAAGCGGTCCTCGCACATCGACTCCTAGAACGACGACTTCAGAGACCTCCAAAATCGTTTCTCCGATTTCTCTAAGAACACCCGCCCCTCAAGTTGACCTAGCTGCGAGAGCGCTGAAATCTCCCCTGGACGTAATGAAGAAGGCACCCAAGGTCAAAAGCAATTCGCTCAACCTGAGGATTCAACCTGTTCCTGGTCCTTCCGCCCGCGTAGCTGTGCCCGTCACCCCTTCCGCAGATATTCCCACGGAACTTCATGATCCCAGTGCGGACTCGCCCTCTGCACTCAGATCTGATAGTCGGCCTAGCCCATCTATGACTCCTGTTGAGGCCACATCTTCGAACGTAGAGCAGGCCTATACTCCGCCCGTTAAGCCAAAGTCCAGAAAAGGCCCTCCTGGAATTAGGACTCTACCATCAACGACCCCTCTCTCTCCAGTCGAATCCTCTGGGATGCGTCAAATTACTCCGCATGGCATAGCGTCCGATGAATCGACTGTTGTTCAGTCGCCGTCGCGGAAAAGCAAAGGCAAGAAGGGGCCACCCGGTTTCAAGAGCTTCACCGAGCTGGAGACCGCGTCTATGCCTGCCATGCCGTTCTCCCCAACGTCCGCTCCGGCTTTTGTGTCAAAGAATGAGGCGCATCCACCTTTTGATGTCAACGCGACGAACATAAGCACACGTGATGATATGAAGAGTGTGGCCAAAGTTAGCGAGGACAACGCCATCGCGAAGGAAGAGTTAGCCCAGCTACGCGCAAGTGGCAAACCTATGGAGCAAGCTAAACCCGCCTCTTCGCCGAACGTCCCAATTGTGGTCGACGATATATCTGAGGTTAACTTCCCGGATGACACAGCGGTTTTTGCTGACAAGCCAAAGGATGATGTTCTCAACCCAGGTGTTCCATCGGATGTTGTGGACCCAACTCCTATGGACATTGATGAAACCCATGTTGCCGCCGAGTTGACCTCTCCAGCAGAAGTTGAGTTAGCGCTGCGTACCCCCGGTGCGGATGATGATTCTACGATGCGGATGGAGGTTGTTCCGCCCGTCGAAGTCGCCAATATTATTTCATCGCAGGAGAGGGATATGGAAGTCGAGCAACTTGAGGTATCCCAAAAAGTGATCTCCAGACGATCTCCAGAAATGGCGCGTTTACACCAACATGAGGTTGGGGATAACGAAAATGCTCCCGACAGTTTGGCCCACACTTCAACAACGGCGTCTAGAGACGTTCTCCTGGCCGCCACACTACAAGTTACGACAACAACGCTCACGTCAACGGACGTCCCGATGGAGCCTATCGAAGAGGCTGTCACGGCTCCGGATGTTGCTCATATCGACCAGAACGTTGCCTCTGATACGGTGCCGGACGTGGTCGCTCCTATAGAGGGTTCCGCTGAAATCCTGCCAAGTACTCCCACAGAAGGAGCACAAGTCGGTTTAACAAATTCCCTCCGCGAGCAAGCTTCAGACGTCGTAGAAGAGGAGTCGCAGCCAGTGGCTACTACTCAGGAACAAATAGAAGTCTCGACGCTGTCGTCTGTATTGACTGCAAACACACCGCCAGTGTTGGAAGGTGGATTACTTGACGTTGTGGCTCCTGGAGATGAGGATGTTCTTATGAGCGAAACCACCGTTGCCGTCCAAGACCAAGACGTAAGAGAACTGCAATGCGCTGTCTTAAACCTCACTGACTGTTTGGCTGTAGATCGTTGTTGCAGTGGGTACAATTCCCGTGGGCGAGACAATAGGGACGACTCGCAGCGAATCGCTTGGTAGATTGCTAGAAGAATCTCCAACGTCTCCTAGTACCGGTTCTACCTCTGACATCAGGAAGAGGGAGCGTTCTCCTAGCGAATCAGACACAGTCCGTAGCCACCGTCGCAGGACGCTTTCTCCAGAACAGGCCCAAGATAATGTGGCTTTCCCTCCTCAAGAGTACACCGTCGACGCATTTGCTAGAGGAAATTTTGTATACCCTCCTACAACGAATCCAGAGCCGGAAGACGGTGAAATTGCGAATCAAACATCCTCTCCTGTCCAGCAGGTCCTTGGTGTTGCGGAAACGATAACCGCGAAGGAAGTGTCTAATCCAAACACTCAAGAGGAGCGCGAACTGGGTGAACTCACACCTATGGTTTCGACAAAGGGTCTCGACCAGAATTTCGACGTTCCACCGTCTCCACCTCCAAACGACACTCACTTGAAGCAGATAGAGGTAGCAGTGAATAGCGTACCGATCGTAGTTGGTGACAATCCGGTCCCAACTATGTCCGGTCCCTCTACGGCTGGCTCTTCAGCCGACGTAAACGACACTGCAGAACAGCCTTTGTTTGGCCCTGATCTTGTTATACTCGGATTCATGCGTGGCTTAGAAAGGAAAGAAAAGGTTGTCTTTGAGTTTGAAATCAGTGCCGAGCATCACCACGTCCTCACACAGTGGTCTCGGCGCTATAAAATACCAGAGTGAGTTTGTTCGTCGAAATGGTTAACTGTCTCTTACAAAACATGACAGCGACATGTCTTCTGGCAAATGCCTGTCCCTTGCATGTTATCGGTTTATGGATTGCGTCTCGGCGATTGATGAAGACTCGACGCTGAGCAGTCCGCAAAAGCTGTTTCTTGGCTGCAAACCTACGGGTTGGCCTTACCAAGATTGGATCTGGGTAAAAATCAACGAACCATCGGCCGATGATACCAAGATGCAATTCCTCGTGTACCCGTTTTCGGTATGAATCTCATTCTAAGACTTTGTGACTGAGTAAAATTGACCTGAGAAATCTTACCACAGCTGAACAAGGACAAGCTCCTTGATATATCTGGAAAAATTCAAATCGGGAAGAATAGAGTGGAGATCAACGACCCTTACGGAGACACATTCGATTACGTATTCACGCTACAGCTCCATACTCCTACGTCGTCGCAGCTAGCTGAACTTCGCAAGCGGAGGGACGCTGAACAAGAGTGGCAAGATTTTGTGCAGGAATGCTCCAAAATTACTATTCCACCTATCGTCTGGCCCCCGGAATTCGGTACCATTAATATCGCCGTATGATTGAGTCTATCATACTGTTTACATCTATCGCTGAGTCTTTGCTTTCGTGGTGCTTTCCCTGTAGTATGTTTTACTGTGTCGTGCTTATATCTTAGTCATATTGCTCTGTATAAATGCAATGGTGATTAGCTCCTTTCTATCGAATATACAGTCTAACTATGATGATTGCACATTTGCTATCAGTGCGAGTTGTCAGAGATTCGTCCAACGTGGCATCATCACTTCCTGATAGCAGGAATTGACTATCTCTCACCGGTAGTGACTAGCCAACGACAGAGCAATTCACTTCAGGTGCAGCTACTGCCGATCCTCTGCTTATCAGTGTTTGAGTCTCAAGACTTGAAGCTCAAACTCCTCAAAGTAAGGCGTCAACCCATTGTCATTTACTCTCTATAATGAGCGTGTAACTTCAAGTTGGCGGTGGTACTCACTTCTCAGTACTAAGTACTAAGTTCTGAGACGGATCGTGGGGGCGCAGGAAAACGAGCACCATCATTTACTCCTTATAAACTGCTTACAACCCTTTCTCTTTATCTACGAGCCTTGCCTCAAAGAGTTCTGACTTACAGTAAGGCGAAGGAGATCAAGGCTAAAAAATTGAACCTGCCCGGGATCGAACCGGGAACCTCCAGCGACTTCAGCATGTGAAGCAGACGTCATAACCATTAGACCACAGATCCTTGCAAATTACTCAAAAGTTACAGTATAGATTACGTACTAAGAGCTTACTACAAAATCCACTCAAGCTTGTATATTTGCTTAGACGCCAGTTGCTGCTCTTTGCTCACTTTCAATTTTGTGGAAAGCCATCGGTTAACGGGAACACGAGATGGCTGAAATTCACGACCAATTTGACACAATTCTTATCCTTGATTTTGGCTCACAGGTGAGCTAACATTCCTGGGACGATGGTCATGACTGAAACTCATCTTGCAGTATAGCCATCTTATCACTCGCAGATGTCGTGAACTCAACGTCTATGCAGAGCTCATGCCATGTACACAAAAAATCAAGGATCTGAACTTCAAACCAAAAGGTAAGTTTGGTAGTTACATCTGATCTGGCTGCGCTGATCGACCTTGTAGGTGTCATACTCTCCGGTTCTCCTTACTCGGTCTACGACGACGACGCACCTCATGTTGACACTGCCGTATTCGAACTCGGAGTACCAGTCCTCGGTATTTGCTATGGTCTTCAGGTTCGTAACTATATATTACTAACTTGTCCTATATACTGATCGTCTGTCAAGTAGGAAATGGCCTGGAACTTGAAAGGCAAGGTCTCTCAGTGTGACCACCGCGAGTATGGCTTTGCGCAATTGCAAGTCTCTAAAATCTCCAACGGCAACAAATCGGTAGATGCGTTATTTGAAAACCTGGGGGATGAGATGCAGGTGAGTACTATCCCCTTACTCTTTTTGTTACGATGTTACTGAACGGTGAAGTGCAGGTATGGATGTCTCATGGAGACCAGCTGTCCGAGATGCCTACCGATTTCCATATCATTGGTCACACACAAAATGCCCCGTATGCAGCCATCGCCCACAACTCCAAACCATTTTACGGCATTCAATTCCACCCAGAGGTTACACATTCGCCTCGTGGTCGCGAAATCATTGGGCGCTTTGTCTTGAACATCTGTGAATGCAAGACCAATTGGACCATGGTTAGTTAACTCCTCTGATTGATGTTGTATCCCTGAAATATACTGTACCTACAGGAAGAGTTCATTGGAAAAGAGATCACTCGGATACGACAGATCTGCGGCGAGAAGGGTCGTGTGATCGGTGCGGTTAGTGGTGGTGTGGACAGTACAGTCGCTGCAAAGCTCATGCATGAAGCTATTGGTGACCGGTAAGGTAGCCTTCAACCCAGCATATACTAATATCGCTCAACTCCTACGCTTATAGCTTCCACGCGATCATGGTCGACAACGGCGTCCTCCGTCTGAACGAAGCGAAGCAAGTCCACGAGATGCTGAACAATGACCTTGGAGTCAACCTCACTGTCGTCGATGCATCTGAGCTCTTCCTCTCCCGACTCAAGGACATCGAGGATCCCGAGCAAAAGCGCAAGATTATTGGCAACACCTTCATCAACGTGTTCGAGGAGGAGGCTGCCAAGATTGAGGCTGCCGCTGAAGCAGAAGAGAAACAGGGTGCAGAGGCGAAGGGGCGCGTCGAGTGGTTGCTGCAGGGAACGTTGTACCCTGATGTTATCGAGAGCATCAGTTTCAAGGGACCCAGCGCAACTATCAAGACTCATCACAATGTTGGTGGTCTACTGAAAGACATGAAGCTCAAATTGATCGAGCCTCTTCGAGAGCTCTTCAAGGGTGAGTGTCCTTATGATTTATCACTGATCAACATCTGGATTCGAATCTTTGTTGTGTGTAGATGAAGTCCGTGCTCTTGGCCGACTCTTATCTATTCCCTCGCACCTTGTACAACGCCACCCGTTCCCTGGTCCGGGTCTTGCCATCCGTATTCTCGGACCCGTCACTCGGGAACAGGTACAGATCTTACAGCACGCTGATAGCATCTACATCGAGGAAATTCGTCGCGCAGAGCTCTACGACCAGATCAGCCAGGCTTTCGCCGTTTTGCTTCCCGTTAAGGCTGTTGGTGTCATGGGTGACAAGCGAACCTACGAACAGGTGCGCATATATGCTACTACATAGCAATCTTCTACGATTTATTCAACGATTGTATAGGTCATTGCGCTGCGCGCGGTTCAGTCCGAGGACTTCATGACAGCAGACTGGTTCGTATTTCCTGCTGAGGTACTGCGACGCATATCCTCTCGTATAACAAACGAGGTTGCGGGTATCAACCGTGTCACGTACGACATTTCCTCCAAACCGCCCGCTGTAAGTCTTCGTTGGCCTTTTCAACCCATGCTCGGTAAAGCTGACCATTATGCAGACCGTTGAATGGCTATAAGTAGCAAGACCTCTGCGGGACGTGATTTTAGGGCTTTGGGCAGAAGAAAGACGATCTGCTCAACTGTAGCAAAAAGGGTCATTTGTGTATCTGATCTAGACTATCCGATTCGGGTCTTTCTTTGGCACCTGTTTCCTCGCGTGTTCGTTATCTTGAATGAGGCAAAAGAGCCTCCCAGAGCACGCTACGGATATTTGCTCTAGTTTGTGCTGAGCGGGTTGCTCAGATTCTTGTTTACCGTTTATGGTATTGCCGCACTAGTAGCTGCCGCCATCATAGATGGGATTGACCCGCCCTGCAAAGTTCATCACCAACCGCTTCGTCGTATTAAGAGTGAGTTTGAATTCGCTGAGCTCCTCTAGTCGAAATTCATCAATATTCATTCTCAACCGCTTGTAATATGATTGCTGTAGGAATGACTTTACTTCGAAGTGCACAGCTCCACGTATTTCGTGGCATAACAAGGCGTTTTTTACACTCGAATGCCCCTAATCCTCTCCCGGCATCGTATTATCGAGGAGGAACATCCAAAGGCATCTTCATAAACAGAGATTATTTACCTCAGGATTCCGCTCGATGGGGTCCCATATTCCTTGGCATTATGGGATCTCCAGATCCCACGTACGGCCGACAGCTCAACGGCATGGGCGGAGGAGTGTCTAGCCTTTCTAAGATATGTGTCGTTGAACGCCCTTCTGTCGCGCAAAAAGCAGAAGGCATTGACGTCGTGTATACTTTTGTCCAAGTCGGGATACACGATACAGCCATCGACTATTCCGGGAATTGCGGAAACTTGTCGAGCATGATCGGTGTCTATGCCCTTGACGAAGGACTCTGCCAGCCTCGTACTGTCGACGAGAAGCTCGGTACCACCATCGTCCGCTCACTCAATACCAACACCAACAAAATCATAGACACGACATTCCCAGTCGCTTCCCTCGGAACTGATATCACCCCGCTTCTTGACTTGCAGCAAGTGTCTATGGCGGGCGTTCCCGGAAAGGCCTCACAGATCGTCCTGGAATTCGTCTCTCCAGGTGGGGCCCGTACAGGAAAGCTGCTCCCTACCGGGAACCCCGTTGATGTAATCGAAGTGGAGATAGACGGCCGCCGTGCAGAATTCAATGTCTCTCTCGTCGATGCGACAAATCCTACCGTCTTCATCTTAAAAGACGAACTCTGCATGGCACTCTATGGTGGTAGCCTTTCCATTGACTACAACGATAACGATGTGCGACGCGTCATGGAGAACTTACGACAACAGGGCGCAATATTAATGGGTTTAGACCCGTCCGCACAAGCCCAACCGAAGATCGCAGCACTCAGCGAGTCTGCAGCAGAGGACGGCAGCGTCGACATCGTTATTCATGCGTTCTCGATGGGTGTTCTCCACAAGGCTGTCCCTATGACCGTCGGCCTGTGTCTTGGCGTAGCTAGCAACATCAAAGATACGCTGGCCTGGAATATCGTACAAGAGTCAAGGAGCACCCGGTTGTCTAATAGCGACGAGCTGACGCGAATCAGACATCCTGGAGGAACGGTAGATGTTGGAGCTTCGATAGATTCTTCAGGAGAAGTGGAAAGTGCGAAAGTCATTCGAACTGGTCGGAGACTTATGAAGGGTGTAGTCTGGTGGTAAATGGCGCACTACTCTGACATGCAGTCTCATACCGCCATGTGTTCAGTCAGATACAAGAAGAGCGCAGTTACAACATGGGGACTAAAGATGTACATTATACATTGATACCGCTAGTGAGGTGAACCTGCAAAGCAATGCGACAGCAATACTACGGAAATGATTTACAGAGATACTAGAGTACGACTGGTCCAGAGCGTCCCGTAGAATTCCGATTTATACATTCTACGATTCGATAGGAGGGACACCGCGTTGGCCACGTCCACGGCCTCTGGGTCCTCCTCTGGGTGCTCCCCTGCCGCGATCAAATATCTCGCGACCGCCGCGGTGTCCATTGACGAACCCACGAGGATTTGAAGGACCGTTGGGACCGCCTCCTCTAGGTAAGATTTGGGTGGGGCCATCTCTGGGCGCATGCGGAGGTTTACCGCCAGAAGGGTTATTTGGAATACGATCTCCGTTGGCATTCGGAGGACTACTTGGCGCCCCGTTCGTATCCGCAGGGTGATTAGCGTTGTAGTGACCCCCGCGGCCATTCTGGTATCTGCCACGACCCTGGTGTTCGCCGCGACCCTGGTATCCACCACGACCCTGGTACCCGCCACGACCTTGGTACCCTGCAGGGCCCTGATGCCCACCGCGGCCTCTGTCTGGATTAGTCATGATATGCACGGGAGCACCTTGGCTGCAATCAAAGTTCAACTGTAATTCAACACCGTTGAATGATTGTGCGGCTTACATTCGGGCTGGTCGGAAACCGGAAGCTGCCTGCTCTCCGGAAGCTGGATGTATCTCTGGACGAGGCCCGAAGCGAGGCTTGAACGGAGAACGAGGCTGTTGTTGGGTTGGAGCCTCTGGATTTGTAGAAACAATAAATTGAGGATGGGTTAGGTTGAGACAAGAGGTGAACTCCACAGTGGAGCCGCGATATTGGGAGCACCTAATAGACAGTCAGTATCAAGGTGTCAGATGTTGGGATTCCCACATACCTATCTCCCAGAGTGGTACCAGATAAGAAGGGAACATCCCAAACGACGTCCATGGACTTAGCATTCATGCCAATCACCACACCCTTGACAGACAAGGGGACTGCTCCGGAATCTTGCACCATCGTAACACGGTCACCGAGAGCAAAGTGTTGGTTTTGTAGGCGGTAGACTGCATGAGACGGCTTCAGGACAGCCTGGCGTGGAATATTCTTCACGATAGCCTTCTTGATAGCGTCTCGTGACTTGCTTGAGGTAAAGCTGTCTGCCAACTGCTCAATCTCCTCCACGGTTTCCTACGAATAACAATGAGATAAAAGCCACAGGGTGGGCATAAATTGCCGTACCTTCTTCAGCTGATCGCAAAACAAGGACACAGGTTCAAAGTTACGGATGCCCTTCGACTGAAGCCACTGTTTGACTTCCTTTACCTTAGCATCAGGATCTTCGACTTGAGGGAAGACATCAGCCGAGCGGGGCATAGCTGTATACACTAGTGAATTTCCTGAGCACAACTGCGAATCATGCATAGACGCACCATCGCCCCTTTGACTTAGAGAAAGCATAACCTCCGGATACTTCTGCTTGTATTCGTGGATCAAGTCGATGGCTTTCTCGCTGAATTCCCAGTGCCTTCCGTCCTTGCGCGAATAATCGATGACTTTCAAGCCCTTCGCATCGAACTTCAAGCTTAATCCAAGGTTATTCTTCTGACCGTCGGAAGTAATGACCATGAAGCTAGATGTAATTTTTGCTACGGCCATACTCTCCAGCCCGACCATATTGGCAACCTTGAAAGATGGATAATATCGGTTGGAGAGACGGTTCGCAACCACAGCTTTGAATTTCTCATTTTCTGCTGTCTCGGATGGGAAGAACTATGCCAACATTAGTTAGAGCATGCAGTGTCATATAGCAGACTTACGGCAAGGACGATTGAAAGTGAATCTTTCGACGTCTCAGAAACCTGTGCTGCCACACCATACGCATGTTCTCCCAAAAAGAACAGTTTGCTGCTTTCGGGGAACTCTTCCGATAGTGGAGGAGCATCCTTCTCCATGAAACGGGGATCTTCCGATGCAACATCAGTTACAGCCATCTGAGCAGCTTGCTCAATCTCCTTATCAGGTCCCTCGTAGTCCTTGACGAATGCACCAGTATCTAACCGCTTCAAGCCTACGGAGGAGCTCAGTCACAACCTCTCTCAATAGATTAGATAACGCATACCTTTGAGGGGGCGAACATGTAACAGCACCTCAATTTCTCCAGTGACAACGCCGCAGCGCTTAGAGTAATGGTTCTCTATCCGTTCCGCTTTCGTCTTCCATATACCTAAGCCCTGTGGAGTATGTGGGTTCGACACAACCTTGGCAGGACCACCAGTCATGACAAGTTTTTCATACTTGAATAACCCGTCGGACACGGCCTTCACCATTCCTTCCTGAAGGAAAGGCCAACCAATGAAAACTCGCTGCCCTATGGTCTCGTGAGCTATATCCTCAACTTTCCTGCCCTCATGGACGTTATTGATGTGTACGACCATCGACTGGTTGCGACTCTCCGATCCGTGCACGTTTACCCCATGATGACCGAGAGCGGCAGTATGAGGAAGGGTTTGAAGAGAGGGGAAGCCCGCCAGAGCTTCGGCACCCAGGAATACTCCATCGCAAAGCCCCTCCACCAGGTGAAGGCCATCCAGAGTGGGTAGGTCGAACGGCTCCATGTGACAGGTACAACGATGAAGAGTAGGAAAGAATCCGGGAAGTGAGGAAGGATATGTCGTTGGCTCGCCTGCATTGAAAGTGAACTTTGTCGACGTTCCGAAAGAATTACGCCGCTTTTCTTCCTCTGTCAAACGATGCTCACGCGCTATGGGATAGGAAGTATAAACAAATATGAAATGAACGACAGATAGACGAATACACACAGCCCATGGCTTTCAACAAACGGGTTTCCTCGATGAAAGGAATCTTCACGATAGCTTCCCACTCTTGTTTCTTGCCGTTCAGATCTTGTTCAAATTCGGTAGGATAGAAGTCGAGAATAGGGGAGTTGGGATCATACATGAGTTCCTGGATGAACATACGTTATACTGCCAATGCATTGACCGAGAGCCACATACCTGATAAGCCTGAGGAATATGGTCTTTACTCGCGGTCGGCAGCACACCCATGAGTTGCTCAAATGGCCTGAATGGCTTTCCCAAATCAAAGTTGAAGACCATTTGATCCACGCCTTTTAGATCTACAAAGCCGCTTCGTGAATGGGTCTTATCTTTGTCAATTAAACTTACCTGAGATACGTGGTGCGTAGTGGTAGTTATAGAACCAACTCCATGACGCAACACCGCTGTAGTAGTAGTGCATGACCCATTGCATGCCCTCAACATAGCGGTACACCAAATCATGCATATCTTGTGGATCATCGTATGATATTTCCAGCTTCCCCTGCAAAAAAATGGCAGTTGATTATCTTTCGTGAGAAGGTGCGTCAAAGATGGTTACCTTGTAATAGCCTCTCTTCCACTCTGCCATCTTCTCCTGTATCGATATCTCGTAACGTGCGTCGAAGTCACCCTCCTTGTCATCCTCCGCAACCTTTGCCTTTTCATATTTTCCTAGCACGCGGTCAACGGCAGCTTTGCTCTCCTCGTCTTCCTCATCCTCCCATGCCGCATCGTCTTCCTCCTCCCCTTCCTCCTCGATCTTCACATTAGACTCTCCATTCTCGGGCACCTGTTCTTCTAGCTCACCAGGGAAGCGCCAAGTCACAAGATTGTTATCTTGCTCATCGTACTCATCCCAAGTGAGCGAAAGATGTAAATCTTCAGCCAACTTATTGACGAAGAGCCGATCTGCCGCGGGGAAAACGTTCGGCATAGTAAGTCGAGACTTCCGCTGGTGAGCAACCGAGGTAGGCGATCGGTGCTCTAGAACGAAAGCCTTGACTTGCTCGAAAATCGCCTTCTGCGAAGTCGTGAGCACTACGTGCGAGTCAGTATTGAGTCAGTCGCACAAAAATAGGACTCTACCTAGTTTCTGCCGCTTCCTACCCATCTCCGTCGCCTTCACATGTTTCGCCTGCTTCCCCTTGTACCAATTTAGGTCCGAGTATTCCTTCTCAAACACCTCCTTCTCCCATTCAGCCATCTCGTCGAGGATCACTTGTAGTCTCTGCGTGTTGATCACACCGTTCTCGTTGAGGTAGCCATCTGGTCAAGATCCCAGTTGAAATTGAGCACGCTAAATATACAAGGTGAGCTCACCTAGCGATGGTAATGCCTTCTTGTACACGTCAAACAACTTCTCCAACCCGTTTTCATGGATATGCAGATCTGGCAAATTAGGAAGGAAATCGTTTCCGACAAATACGGCGAGAAGTATAAAATCATCAATGACACGCTCCAAATTGTATTGGAACGGTAGCATGGGTTCAATTTCGTGGAATTCCAGGTCGAGATACTCTCTCATGAGAGTAAGATGCAGTAGATAGAAGTTGATGGACTCGAGGCTTCGATTGAATTAGTCCAAGGGTGCAGTGGATGATAGAGATGATAAGCGCACCTTTTATTCCCCTTGCTTTTCGAAGCTGGCCCGAACTTCACTTCCTCACGTAACAAACAAAAGTGGGGATCATGACTCAATAGCCCCAGCATGATCAAATCAGCGTCGAGGCCGTACAAACAATGCCGCACGTTAGGGTCGTAGTCCGGCTGCGCCCTTGATAGTCGAATATATTCCATAATCTTGTGCTCGCCTTCTCCGGGTACCTCATGCCCTGACAAGACAACGGTGATGTCTCGCCAATTCGAGTCTTCTGAAATCTTCTTATTGACAAAATAGCGCAACTGCTCAGATAACCTGACCATAAACGGAGTACCTGCAGCACAGCGATAGTATGTCAGTTGAGACATTGTTAAGAAATATGGGTGTCACGCACCTGGGGTGATGCAGTTGCTATCAAAGGCCTTCTCGTCTGGTAGTTTCTCTCCTTTGCTCTCCGCCTTCTCTTTGACTTCCTTCGCTTCCTTCGCCGTTCGGAAACGTCTACTTCGCTGTTGGTTCATCTTCGCTCGCGGGGCGACTCCGTCGACAGCCATGAAAAAGAGTTTCCTCGGCTTGATCTTGCTGAATAGATGATCTACATAAGCGAAGATAGAGGTAAATATCTGCTCTTCGGAGAGCCGAAAATGGGCATCTTCGTCGTTTGGATGAGAACCTAGATATATGCGTTATTTTTCACGTGTTATGTGAAAAATGAAATGAGAGTCACAGTTGTGGATAATCCCATTGAAATCGATGTAAAGGTTATCTTGAAGGGGCGGTCGAGATTAATACGATGACAAACAGTGTGACAACTCTTACCGAACTCTGGGATCTTATTCTCTTGAATGAGTTGGGAAGTGAGAGGGTAACGCTCTCTATGACCATGTCAGCTCCTGAATAATAAGATTGCTCGAATGACTAACGAAATGTAACGGAAAAACTGGCGTGGGACCTTTGAGTATTCGGTACAAACGTTCAATGCTGCCTGTACAAACCTTTGGTATACCTGGAGAATAAGAGATGTATCAGCGTGAATTCCTCAAGGACAGGGGTATATAGTCACCCATCCTCAACTCCTGGTGTTACTGAAGAAGGTCAATTAGGTGTGGTTGCCTGTGCAAGGTCAACGTTCGTGAATGAGAGTAATGCGGAGGCAACGACTCTTAGCGCTGGGAACGGGGATGGGCCGGCAGGGGCCGGCCACCGGCGGTTCAGTGTGATCCCGCTCGGACTTCGCCAGACCTCTGCGCTGCCTGCCTGTGCAGCAACTCGGAACTTGGCTTTCGACTTGTAAACTTTCAACTACTCACGATCAACGATCTCGAAAGCTGCGACGACGACGTAGGATCTGCTTTAATATCTCGAATTACGCTCGTTTGTCTCTGGTTTCGACTGTGCATGGCTAGGAACCCCTTAATTTCTCCTTCTGAGGCTCGACCACATCGTGTATTTGTGCCAAAAATACAAGCAATCTGCGTTATAGTGGCCTAGACACTCGGTCTTATAACATAGTGTCACGGAAAATGAGGTGTTGACGACATCTGGGAGAACGTGCTGGACTGCGCGTATATATGTCGCTGGCAGTATACATACAGGTATAGTCCTTATTTCACAGAAGATTGCCTCCAGATACGTTGAGTACCCTGATCGTCCAGGCATTTTACGAGCAGCATAGTCATCAGGACCTCAGGGCATGTCTGACTTCTTCGTTCCGTGAGATCTCACGGAGTGATGTAACGGACGGAGCGTGACATGTACTCTCTCACTGCTCTCACACTTTCGATCAGCTGATGCTGCACTACCAATTTGTGGGTCTAGAATGGCAGCATTCTTGCATGTCCGAGAGATTGCATGAAGTTGTCTTCGTACACCACTTCTTAGCCAATGGTGAGCTCTCTTTTCGCTTGTCACTTTTCAGACTAATGATGGTACTTTTGCGTGATACGGTAGAATAGTATCACCACTCTGGTTGTCGCACTGAAAACTGTGCCTATCCAGGTCGCTATCGGCCTACAATGTCCCAATCACGTCACGTGGACTGTCGCCATTCCTCGTTCTACTCACGCAACTCTTCGAGTTACTCTAATGCCAATGATTATTGAGCACCCTAACGCTTATAACGTCGGGCCTGACCACCTGTGAACAGTGTTTCATTACCCCCCTCATCTTCAGCGACAATGGCTCCTGTTGCAACTACCGAACAGACCCTGCAAAGCAACGGCACCCCCAAGAAGGCCGTATCAAATGGGATTGCCAAGGTCTTCAATCCTTTTTACTCGCCTCCCGCAAGCGATGAGAACGATGGCACATATAAGTTCGCTCATTACAAGGTACGCCTCATGCCAAGCATCCTTATCCTCATGGTGAACGTCGTTTCTGTGCGCTATAGCCGTCCTTCCCAGACATTGTCTGGGCTCCACTGGAGGAACAAGAAGTTACAGATCGAGGACTCTCTGCCGACCCAGAGAAAAACGCTTTGTTTTCTGCCGCAACCAAGGTTCAGCACCTAACGCCCGCTATTGGAACCGAGATCACCGGGATCGATCTTCGGCAGTTATCTCCTCAGCAAAAGGATGAATTGTGCGTGATAGAATCGTACTGTGCGACCAAAATGCCCTAACCCTGCGCGATAATCAGAGCGTTGCTAGTAGGTGAAAGGGGTGTCGTCTGTGAGCATTTGTATACATAAGGTCTTATTACCTTCTGACTGTATCCGTAGTTCTTCGCAACCAAGATATCTCCATTCGCGAGTTGCTGGATCTGCACCGCCATTACGGCCCCCTCCACAAACACGCGACGACTGGGGTTCCTCGCGAACCAGGACTGGAAGAAGTTCATGGTAAGTACTCCGCAGGAATTGAGCTGCTCCTGCCCCGATCTGAAACAACCGTTGTGTCCGGAAGTTGTCTATAGTGACGCATCTCGCCGACCGGACCCTAGTGCTTTCTCCAAAATTGAGCTTTGGCACTCCGACGTCTCCTACGAACTTCAGCCCCCTTCAACCACCTCGCTGAAGTTGATCGAAGGTCCCCCATATGGCGGCGACACATTGTGGTCCTCAGGGTAAGCTTTATTCTCTACCCCAGCGCTGATCTGAGTCAGCACCAGTATTCTAACGCCGTTTTCGTTTCATTTTCATTTCAGCTATGCGCTCTTCTCTTCGTTCAGCCCTCTGTTCCAAAAGTACCTCGAGAGTCTATACGCTGTTCACAGTGCTGTGGCGCAAGCCGATGGTGCGCGAGCTGCTGGACACACTGTCCGACGTGAGGCAATCGAAACCATTCACCCTGTCGTTCGCGTCCATCCCGCCACGGGGTGGAAATCGGTTTACGTGAACCCGGGTTGGTATTCTTTCGCGCTCATTGCCAAGGTTCTATGCGACTTACGACTTCCGTGTGGGTAACAGGTTTCACTCGGCGCATTGTAGGCGTGCCAAAGGCAGAGTCTGACGCTGTACTCAACCTCCTCTTCCATCAAATCAGCGATAACCCAGACTTCCAAGTGCGCTTCCACTGGGAACCGAACTCAGTTGCGATCTGGGATAACAGGGTGCGTTTTTCCTTCTTCCCACGCGCCCCCGTTATTATCACTTGGGTGTCCTGACGTGTTTTTGGGGTTTGATTTTTGAAATGGATAGGTCACGACGCATTCAGCCACTTTCGATTTCTACCCTCACACGAGGCACGCGTTACGGGCTACACCCCATGGCGAGAAGCCGACCTCGGTAGAAGAGTACGAGCGTCATGGGAAGGTTGCAAAGGACAGGCAGCTAGAGATTTGGAAACAGACGGGTATCAGCCTCCCGGAGAGTGCACAGCTGGGGAAGTCTACGCCACGGGGCTACAATGATTGAGGAGGTTCATGCTCGTAAAGGAAAGAGGAAAGGTTATGTTGATGTTGCTGCTGCTGCGGAACAGCCTCGTGCTTGTCCCATGTCTGTCTATGCGTTTTCCATATGCAATGTCTCCGAACCATGAGGATCAAGTGCAGAGCGATCTGAGAAGGACATATACTCGCAGATCGATCGTCGAATCGCCCGATCCGGGATATGACATCCATCTGTCACCTTCCTCGATTCTCAACAAGATCGCGACAACGGAGATCCAAGTGAGATGTCGTTTATTTGTCTCTGTAAAACAATGCGCGGCAGAAAACACACAAGCGTCACGCCGTCATAAATGAAATTATACCAGCAGCACCCAGACTCTTCAAGAACGTAAACTCAAGAAGATGGACACGCAATGATTACACAAAAAAGGGAGAGAACAAACGCCATGAGTTGAAGGCGAGGTAACATGGATTGAACAGGGTTAGCGAATGGAACATAAGACGTCCAGGAAGATTCTACTAAATGAAAGGTCCAAGAACGGAAACCGTTATAATAGGGCTACGATGTACATAGAAGGGAGGGACATGCCGAATTCATGCCATTTGCTTTTCTCGTGCATGGGAAGAATGACTAGGTGGTCTACCATATGGCTGTTCAGAAGGAAATCCGCGACCAGAACTCCATGAGGGAGTAGGGGGATGTTCATGAGACGGAGGGTGTGAAGAAGAGTGCATCATTTGTTGAGGACCGGATGCCGGTAAAGGACCCTGTGCAGGTACGGGTTGCAGCTGTTGGTGTTGATATGGGGCACCGTGGGGTGCAGGTTGTTGATGGGGATGCTGCGGGTGCATTGGCTGCTTTGAAGGTTCATAAGGAGAGGCTGAAACGCCTTGGCCGTTGGACTGGTGTTGTTGGGGAGGAGGCGTGGGTGGAGGTTGAGAATGGTTAGGTTCTTCGCTGCTTTGCCTGTGATGATGTCCTCTGGCGGATGCGGTAGAGGCACGCAACATCGCCAGGTCAATAACAACAGGCTTGCCGTCAGGCCCGAGTTGCTTGTCTTTTTTCCGCTGCAGCTTGGCGTAGTCTAGAAAATATAAGAATAGGTCCGCGTCAGAACAAGAAGTCACCCGAAAAGTAGAGCATGCCTACGGAGCCCGCACGCATTGCACAGTGTCCTGGCACCGTCCGGTCCTCGCCGCCATTCCGGCGTTTCTCGGATGTTGCAGGAGGAACATTTCCCTGGAGGCGTAGCTCGCTAAACGATGAAACAAAGATTGGAAGCTATGAGATTGATGCGCCGAAATGCAGAAAGAAAAAAACTTACGCTGCGCTTGCGGTACTTGCTTTTGGGTTGGCCGGGTGTAGTGGTCCCCGAGCTAGTCGCACGTTTACTCCGAATAATCTCCATGTCTTGCTCTGCAGTTGTCTGCGAATTCTCGTCGGGATACTATTTTGAATGGGATGATCAGTCGGCTAAAGTGACAATATGCACGTTCAACCCACATCGAGTTGATTGGTTGCAGCGGCAGGGTCATCATCGCGTGACATGTCTTCCCAAGGCCTTTTCGGAGGGCGAGACTCGTCAGCTGATGGCACCTGTACGAGGCCCTCTCTTCCGCCCTGTTCTTCTGACAAACTCAGGCGCCTTAGATCATCCAGTAGATGCACAACTACTCCGGCGAAATAGTGCATATCACGAAGTTCATCAGGATGAGGTTGCATATGCGGCGGTGTTTGCGCTATAAGTATTTTGTAAGCGACTAAAAAGGCCGATCATTCGTAGATACTCACCGTATTTATTAGCAAACCCCCAAAGGGTGTTGCAGTGTTGCACAATCTGGGAAATATTCAGGATCTGGAAAGATCGGCTATGTGCGGTCGGACGAACCTGTTGAATGATGCCGTGGCGACGCTCAAGTGGGTTCATGGGATGTGCAGAATGGGCGTTCCTCGTCTCGATAGTGGCAGGAACGATGGGCGTGGTACGAACCACACCTTCGTACCCAGGTTGCGGCGCAGGTGGTGCTCCTGGTGCCGAGGCAGGTTGCGGCGGTTGCCACTGTTCCGGAGGTCCGCCTGACGGAGAGTAAGGATTACCAGCCGGAGCGTGCGGGTGCTGGGAATGAAGGGCAGGTGGGCCTGGATAGGGCCCTCGAGGTACATGGTGGGAAGGGGGATATGGGTAGCCTCCGGGCTGAGGGTATGGAGAACTTTGTGGAATCGGTTCTTGCTGCTGTGGCGGAGGACCTCCTTGGACTTGATGATATCCAGACGGGGGTTGCTGGTGTTGAGGAGAATAAGGCGGGTATGAAGTCTGCATATTAAAAGCTATTCATCAATATCCTTGCTCATCGATGCAGAGAAAGACCTGATAAAGATGGTCGCTTACGTGAGGAGAACGCCCAGGTGAGGCGCTTATAGTAGCTTCGGTACGACCGCGCTTTACAGCGTTCTGTGGCGGAACTGCGTCACTACGTCCGCTGCCCGTGCCCGCCCCACCCGACGGTTGTGAATGGTATACCCCTTCCGACTTGTGGGACGCGTGATGCGACTTGGAGGGTTCAGGTGGAGGGGGCATGGAGGGCGAGTGAGATTGCGACTGGGGATTAGAGAGCGCATTGCGACCCCAGGACGCATTTTCATGACGACCTGAATGAGCCGACTGTTGTGTACCGTGCTCAGACTGACTGGGACGGCTTTGCTGTGAAGAGCCCTGCTGGTCCGAGGGCTTGTACAGGTCTAATTGCTTGATCGACGGCAACTGGACTGAGTTGTTGTGAAGACTCGGTGGTGGCATGGAGTAGGATGCGTATGTGGAGGCCATTGTAGGAAAGAGATCGGGGAAAGAACGAAACAAACTTGGAAGGGCGGATGAGGTTTTAGGTATCTTGTAGTCGTATCTCCCGATACACCCGGATCTCGCTCAGAGAATCTGGGAACGTGCTGGGCAGTCGTGCCTGCGTCGTGCAATCGAACTTGTATGAGATGATGCAATTTTGTAGAGAAACATGTCGAAAACGTACGCACTGATAGACTGGTAAAGACCCTGACCGATATTTGCCTCGAGGAGATGAACGAGAAGGATATATGCAAGTGGTAACGAGGAGAAAAGAACTTGAAGGAGGCACAACGCGCAGTCTTTCACAAATCCGAAACTGATCCAGCGTCTGTTGCGGAGTTAGAATTTAACGTCGCCGAAAAAGGGGCAGAAATAGGTAACCAGCTTCCCGGCTCACGCCAACTCACCAATGGCCATCCTCTCAGGAAGAATGTGTGATATCGCATAGGCAATGTATTTAGGGGCCCCCATGGCGTGCACGACGATGTGAATACCGAGGACGAGGGTGCAGCAAAGGGGCGTACATCTTGAAAGAGAGAGAATGAACTGAGATCCATACTCGAATCTCGGGGATCCGGCAGGAAATCTCTGCCCGATATCCTCACAAGATCCATGAAGGCTTCCAAGGCCCATCTCAGTTACGTAAATCATATCCCCGCCCGGTGAATCTGCGGCAAACCCCTCCAACCGCCAACACGAGGCTACTGCACCTCTGCAATCCTCTGACCAGTCTCAGCACAAACAATATCCTCCTCCTCCTCCTCCTCACACTTGTCTCGCTCGACGGACACCGGCAGTCTCAGCAGCTCGCCGTCATCGGGTACCTGGGAAACTGGATCTAATCAAAGCGTCCGATCAATGTGCGATGCGCTGATCAGAGATGTGCCTATATACAGCCTGTTGGGAACAGCGAATGCCTCCGCCGGTGAATGGCTCTCACAGAAGCCTGGCCGGTCAAGTCTCATGCCCACATCCACTGTAAAAAGACTCGAGTACTGGTCAACTGATGCTCCTCCCGCAGGTGGAATGGAGCATCCGTACCGACAACGCCAGGGGATGCTCCTCGGGTGACAATGAGCGCGGAAAACAAAACCTTGTCTTGGACGCTAACGGTGCGAGTTGCGTATCAACATTTTCCATTTGAGACCCTCTATCGCCAGATGGCGTCATGGAATCGCTGCGTATCTTCCACATGCGTTTTAGGCATGTCCATCCGTGTCAAAATAGTACCCGTTCTAGAGCCCTATTTCCCGCCAATAAATATCAGGAGAAAATCTGCACGGAGTGGGACAATGGTCAGGGCACGAATGGAGCATTCGTTCAATCAGCTCTATCTGCCGAAGCTTGCGTTCGACCGCCCATTTTGATATGTACATAAGGTGAGATCACACCTTGCCTACGTCCGTCCGCAAATGTCCCTGACGCCCGATTTTGTGAGGTATCGTACACGTGTGCACGGCGAACTTCGAAATGCTCACACATGATCGCCTGCTTAGAGTCCGTGCGGTCGACGTCAGTCAGATGTTTCGCAAGGAAGCTGAGCGCTGGGACCTCTCCGTCTCATCTGTGGCGCAAGCCCCTTGGGAGATGACACACTAGAAGGGTGCAGAACGAAGGATTCGGACGGTCTGTTCTCCCGCGAATGCTTTCAAAGGGCTCGTGGCTGCAGCGAGAAGGCCGAAAGAACGAGTTGCAATGGCTTGACGCCAATGCTGAGATAGACTCTCTGGACATTGCAGCAGGAGGACATCCGGCCCGTAGGGAGAACACCGAGCGCGTCGTTTTGTTAATATCCCGGAACCACCGGGCTCTGGGTCCTATCATGATATTCGAATTGGGCCGTCGTTGACGTGGACATTCTAGTGAAAAGTGTGCGCCGTGCGGGGACGACGTTGCAGGACCCTTTCCGGTCGGAACCAAGACCGAGTGGACGATAGGCGTCGGGCTGGACCAGAAGTGCCGTCCGTGCGGATATGGAGTGCCACGCCCGCCGAATTCCAGCCGGAGCTCGATGGGTGGGATGCTGCCTTGGTCCTTGGAGAGAAATGGGGGCAAGCGATCCGAACGCAAGGAAAGTGCAGTCGGAACCGTCCGCTGGGCCGTCCTGAAACTGGAGATACGATCAACTGTCAGCATCGAGAGGGGGGGAATCAGCCGGGGTGTAGTACCAGATGATGAAGAAGCATGACGTGCGTGTGAGCCATCTCCCATTGATTGGCTAGAACGATCTTTACATGAGGTCACTTACCTGAGTCTGAGTGATCCTAGAATCAGGACCAGAAAGTTCGCGGGATGACATGCGGAGGTCGCCAGTCCAGCTGAAGGTACGCATGAGTTATAGTCAATCGAACATATGAAATGAATGTCAAGCGTCAGGCGATACGAGAGGGACCCTTGGGGCGACGCAAACCCCAGATTTGCTTTCGATATACAGGCCCTGCATCGGGATTCGGCGGCGGAGAATGAGGAAGACGGCGCTGCGGGTGAATCCACTGGTGCAACAGAAGTGTAGCTGACAAAACAGACTCACACACACAATCGTGGCCCCGCTATGGGGCCAGATACTTCCCAGGACATGCATCGGGGAGACGAAGATGTATCAGCATCAATCTATGTTGTTGAGCTACAGTCGCGGGAACGAGGCGTTTTTACCCTTGTTAGGAAGGAGTCACTGCCGGTACAATCAAAGCGCGGATATACTTACGTCTAAAATCTCGTAGGAATGCACCAGGAACATGCCGCAAAGATAAGGCAACGCGAAATGTGCCTCTTTGCTACTCGATCTTGACTGGAATACTGCGCGACTTCTGCCATTGGTATAGAGTACCTTAACGTCCGAGACGCAGCGACAATAGACCTGCTTACCATTGAGCTATATTGCACGCATCAGCCCAGACCAAGGCTTATGAACGCTAAATGAATCTCCGGCATTTCAGAATTTGTATTATGAATGTGGCATGCTGGGAATTAAAGCTGATGGACAACGTTGTACAAGTTGATTCAATATAACTGGCAGCAGTGAGCACGCGAAGGCACGCGACCACGACTTAAATTAACAGGCGCCCCGCTCTCAGCACATAACGGTAAAATACGGAACGGATGACATGCAATTTAAAACACTTAAATGGCTTATACTCGGAGTACGTAATCATAAAGTACACCCGGCCTGTGTTCAGAACATGTGAACACAGAGCTAGGACCAGCAGGAAAACACGATGTGCTAGCACACACCTCACGAACCTATTTGTTATAGACATTGCCGTCGGGCGCAGTGTACTGAGAGGACCCGGAACCGTTGTTGTAGTATGTGGAACCGTTAGAGTTGGAATAGTAATAGCTGCCGTTTCTGTAGAGCCGGTCAGAAGCTGACAAGTGCGCCACAAAATGAAAACGCGACATACGAGTTGGAGTAATGGTACCCGCTGGAACCACTGTCGCTGTCACGGTGGCAGTAATGGTTGCCCTGAGAGGTGTTAGGGGTAATGCGGCGGTCAGTAAACTGCTTGCCGAGTGGGAAACCAGGTAGCGAAATTGCCTGGCTGTTCGTGCCACTGCTTGACACCATGTAGCCGTTAGAGCCGTAAGCCGTGGTTTCCTTTGCCACTCATGGTGCGAGAGATGATGGTTATGGATAGAAAGTGTTTGACCCAGGAGGACCAGCGCCTGCCGCCCATTATATCGAATCACATGGCAATTACAAATAGGAATATTGATCTGGCGCTAGCCGCTTTGAGCTTCACCGGGCGCGGCCGCGATGCACGATGTTCGAACTTGCCTTTATCCTTTCGGATCCTCCTGTGCAGTAAGCTCCTGAAGATTACACTAGCTCTCCGGGGCCCCTCTATGCGCAAATCCTGAGCGCGATTCTAGCCTGGACACAGTAGGTTTGGCAGCTCAGTCTCTACCGTTATAACTAACCTCCTGCGTAAAGAACTAGGTCCCGTTCAAAGACTTGTATGCGTACAAGTGCTCTGCCTCCGTTGCTCTGCAGTTCGTTGGTTCACATTAAGCGTCGCCGCTTTCGCAATTTGCGGGTTAAGGCATTTGAGTCTGCCTAGGTCTGGGTCTGCTCTTGGCTGACGTTGGTGAACACCAGGCCTATGATCTAATTTCCTAAAAATTCTGTCGGCAGTCGGCCGCCAGCTACATTGACCACAGATATTCAGCTCTAATTGGAACCCTGGCTCTTTCAGTGAACTATAGAAAGTCCCCGATCAGAGTGCGCCGGGGGGTCATCGTGAAATAATTTTTTACAACATTCGAAACATGCCAGGTCATTAGCGCTCCGGCACTACCTGAGGGGCCTGTTAGGATGAACGGGTATATATCTCGTCCAAATTTCTCGTTTTTCCAGATTTCCTGCCTCTTTTTGACCCTCCCTTTCGGCCATTACTATCTCGCGATATCACTACTCGTTGTTCATCATGCAAGAATTACCCGTCGCAGTTGCAGCCTTCCAGGCACAACTTTTAGACCTCGAAATCAATCCGATGTCTGAAAGTGGCGAGAACCAGCAGGTACGCCAGCTCCTTTCGATGTACTTGTAATCATGAAGTCTAATGTTTCCCAGGGGAATACATGGGTCAAGCATAACCTCCATATCACCAAAGATTACGAATACCACAATAAGTACGCACATAGTGTTTTTCTCTATCCTTTTGAGTCGATGGAAAACCTTGTTTTCAGAGATGGCAGCTATTACTGCCGTTACCGCGACGGCTCTGCCATCTTTCGTACCCCCGATGGACATGAACACCCTTATCCCATCAACGCCCCTGTCCTTGAAGACCCTGCCGGCGAGGCTGAGTTTTAGTGGAGATAGACGCGCAATATTTATGGCCCACATGCAAATTCTTTTCCAAAAGAGTACCTACGAGCCCTCTGTATATTAGTTTCATGGGATTGCGCTCATGGTGAAATGTATGCTATCGAACACTTAACTTATCGTCATGACCGATTCCATACGAGGCGGGTTGTCCCAGTGAAATCTGCGTGTGCCAGCATATCTTCTCAACTGCCACGCATTGATGCGACGGTTGTGATAGTGGAAACTCTCAGGCCTCAGTAAGTATACTCCAAGATTGAAATTAAATGCCGATATCACTATGTTGCGTGGGTGCTGCAAATTCATCGGGGGTTTTGAGCGATAAACATTCAAATGCTGATCTTATACAACGCAACGGACGGTACCTACGGCAAGAAAGGAGGGAGGTAGATAGATGAACCGTGGGCTGGAGGTAACTGGTAGGTCTATGCTTGCATTTCGCAAGAACGATCCTCTCAGTCGCGGGGTGATTCGTTTGGAGAAGCTGGAAACGATTCTCAAGTCGTAAATGAAGCAAATCGTTGATGTACAACACCGGAACGCCGATCCAAATGGGTCAGCCTCTCTTTGATGCTCCCCATGTCCACGTCTCTGTATTTCGAGCACAGACGAGGGGAAATGTCGGACATTGCTTTTGTATACAGAGGAATCCCCATACGTTGTAGGAAAATGTCATAGACTCGTAACAGCCAGAGCGTGCTTTGGCATTGAGGCCGGTCTGCACTGTCCGCAGTACTGATAGCATCGTCTCTCGTAACAGATGGATTGTAGGTGCATACTAAACGACAGAAGGGTGCTTTTATGAGTAGCGATTGAGTGCTGAAGCATTGTATTCGAAACTCACCTGAGTATATGCACCTCCGAGTCCGGCAGCCATATGATAATCTCTAGTGTTCATTCTGTGAGGTAGTGAACGGCCGAGTATTTCCGCATGCGACCAGAACTTGACTGGAGGCCCAGCATTGCCGTATTTTTATGTTCAGTAGCAAGTCAATATTGAGTTCGTTGAGAATATTCGAACGAGGTCGTGGTGGTGATGAGAGACGAGCGCCTTCCGTAGATGCTATCTTTACCAACGACGCTCATGTCTCCTGGTCATCTGAGCATATTCCATCAGCCATGTTCCTCGTCCGTCCATGCAAACCCTCATCATATGGCGTCAGAGTTTGCCAGTCCCACGATGGCGAACAACTTATGCCGATAAGCGGATCCAGGTGTGAAGCTCTACGCATATATAAGCTTGCTTGTGTCAAGATACCTTGAAGCTTTTCTTCGCTATCGGAAACTCCAGCCGCTTGCGATATTCACCATGGCCCAGGAAATGAAACTTGAATACGATGCAAAGGGCATGCCTTTTCGCAGGCTCGGTTCCAGCGGTCTTCGTGTACCTCTTCTCTCCCTTGGAGCATGTAAGAAAGAGTTCATATCTACTGGGTAGTCCAATTCACCCTGACATTCATGGTAACAGGGATCACATTAGGAGGTTCTGTAAAGGGAGATCCTGTTACAGTATGTTTCCTCATATATTCTCTATATATGAACCTGATGACAATCTTTACCAGGATATCATAAGAGTTGCTTTCGAGAATGGCATCAACATGATTGACACCGCTGAAGCCTACGCTAAAGGAGAATCGGAGTTAGCCATGTACGCATGTATTGTTGTTGGATTTGCAATGATACCCACAAGCGACTGTCGTTAGTGGACGTTCTCTCAAAGCCCTCGGATTCCGTCGGACGGACCTAATCATTACTACCAAGCTCTTCTGGGGCCTTCGCAGTGGCCCTAATGATGGCGGTTTGTCAAGAAAACAGTAAGTGACAAGCAAGATAATCTTCCCAACACTTATCAATTTTCGTGTAGCATCATTGAAGGCACAAAAGAGGCTCTGGAGCGTCTACAGGTCGAATATGTAGACGTACTCTTCGCTCATCGTCCTGATCCTACCGGTGTGCAGACTTTGAAATCTAGCAGACAGTTATAGACGCCTTACTGAATACTTTCAGTGCCTATGGAGGAAGTCGTTCGCGCTTTCAACTGGGTTATTGAGAAAGGCTGGGTAGGACATTGACCTCTCGCTTTTTACTGTCTGCTAATCCTTGAATGTTCAGGCATTCTACTGGGGAACCTCGGAATGGAGCGCACAAGAGATTGAGGAGGCGTTCCGTGAGCGATCTCTCGGTCTCTGAACTCCGAGAATGGTTTCTCACTCAGCACCGTCGATAGATGTTGCTTCCAAGCTCAAGCTAATCCCTCCCGTGGCCGAACAGTGCAAGCATCATATGTTCCATCGTGAACGTCCGGAGAAGGAATACGAGTAAGCCATGCATCATTGCGGTCACAGACAAATGACTAACGAAACTAGACCATTATACCGCAAATACGATTATGGTACTACCGTCTTCTCCGGTCTTGCGCAGGGTCTGCTCACTGGCAAGGTGTGTGGCGGTATCGTCTGTGGGCGAGCGTACAGGTGATGACTTCTCAATTATAGTACAATGACGGGATTCCTGAAGGGTCTCGATATGATACGGAGAAGCATCAGATGTATGATGCTCTCAGAGCCCGTCTCACTTCCCCAGAGGGTCAATCAGAGATCCAGAAGATCAGGGAACTGACTGCGCTAGCGGAGAAAGGTACGGCAATTGTGGCATCAATGATGTTAGTAGTCCTTAACAGGTTCTGCTCTGGGTTGTCACAGAACTTGGCTGTAAGGTTTCTCACCTAGCCTTGGCATGGCTTGCTACGAAACCCCATACATCAACGATTATCCTCGGTGCAAGCAAGCCCGAGCAGATCTTGGACAACTTGAAAGCTCTAGATGTCATTCCCAAATTGACGCCTGCTATACTTGAGAAGATTGAGGGCATTTTAGGGACGAAACCTAAGCCAGTGGTATGTTTTGTGTACTCCATTTCCGTTATAAGGAAATACTGAGGTGTAACACGCTAGAACCAATTTGGAAGGTTCCCTCTCGATGGGCATTTGCCTAAACTATGATTTGGACATCTGTGTATGATAAGAAGGATGAATGTTGTTTTGCAAACGTTTGGATGCGTTTTTCCCACCTCTGCGTGCGCTGCCTGCATCCAACTGACCCAATCCGCCGGATATCGCGGCCCGGAGCGTGTGCAACGTGGGAGCCATGCTCTCACTGTACGACAATGTTTCCGCCACATACTTCCGTTATCTATGTACCTTCCCCTTCCAGTGGCATTAGCAAGCAAAATCCGACAAATCCCCGGACAGTTTCGTCCATAATGTCACACCCTATATAAGCGGGGAAGTATTTCCGCAGAGCAATTAGAATTTCTCACCCCCAACTTTTCAACAGACTTGCATTAGCCGTCCTCTTCCAGATGTCTGAAGTGAAACTTGAATATGACGCGAAGGGCATGCCTTTCCGTAGATTGGGAAACACCGGTCTGCGAGTGCCTCTCATGTCTCTTGGAGGATGTGAGTGCTTTTCACATATAGTGATATAAAAACTCTATCTAATCTACGAGTGACCCCCAGGGCTTACGCTCGGCGGTTCTGTCAAGGGGGATCCTGTCTCAGTATGCTCGCATTTTTGATCAGGATGAAATCCTCATGCTGAGGATAGACTTCCTTTGCTAGGATATTATCAAGGTTGCTTTTGAAAACGGTATTAATATGATCGATACGGCCGAAGCTTACGCCAAGGGAGAATCTGAGATAGCCATGTAAATTTCCCCTCTCGTAGTTGGATCTCAGTTGTACTGATCGGGAGCGTGTTTCATTCTTTAGTGGGCGGTCTATTAAGACCCTCGGAATTCGTCGTACCGATCTTATCGTTACTACCAAACTGTTCTGGGGTCTTCGTAGTGGGCCAAATGATGGTGGTCTTTCCAGGAAACAGTGAGTCTCATTGAGCTGTCTCAATATTATGGGTGGATACCAATACAACTGCTTAGTATCATCGAGGGAACAAAGGAGGCTCTGGAGCGTCTCCAGATGGACTACGTGGACGTGATTTTTGCTCACCGTCCGGACCCAACCAGTGAGTTCCCATCATCGGGAAACATAACATACATACTGATATCTTTGCAGTCCCCATGGAGGAGGTTGTCCGTGCGTTTAACTGGGTTATCGAGAAGGGCTGGGTACGAACCTTAGTCTTGTCACAAGCAATCGAGATTTATATCCTATCTAGGCCTTCTACTGGGGTACATCAGAATGGAGCGCCCGAGAGACCGAGGAAGCTTTCCGTGCGTTCTTTGACGACGATGTTGATAACGTGTTTAAAACTGACTGTCGTGGCGTATAGACGTCGCACACAAGCTCAACTTGATCCCTCCTGCGGCTGACCAGTGCGAACATCATATGTTCCACCGCGAGCGTCCTGAGAAAGAATACGAGTCCGTCAATTCCCTATATGTTTTATTCTATTGGTATTAACCCAATTTTTCAGACCATTATATCGCAAGTACGATTATGGAACGACAGTCTTCTCAGGTCTCGCGCAAGGGCTCCTCACTGGCAAGGTGTGTGGTGGTCTAATCATGAAATGAACATACTTTATTGACGTATTTCCTCAGTACAATGACGGTATCCCTGAAGATTCTCGCTTTGCCAAGGAAAAGCACCCTATGTATGATGAGCTCAGAGCCGGTCTTACTTCAGAGGAAGGAAAGACGAAGATCAAGAAGATCAAGGACCTCACTGCGTTTGCGGAGACAGGTACGTTGATTCACCTACTATATCGATTATATGTATATCTATCATAACGGCTCGTAGAACTCAACTGCAAGATCTCTCATCTTGCGCTCGCGTGGCTTGCAGTCAAACCTCACACGTCCACCATCATTCTGGGCGCAAGCAAGCCTGAGCAAGTCCTAGATAACCTGAAGGCGCTTGAGGTCCTCCCGAAGTTGACACCTGCAGTTCTCGAGAAGATTGAGGAGATCCTTGCGACCCAACCCGCTCCAGTGGTACGTCTTATGTATATCCATGCTTGGTTCTGTGGATTAATTTGGGGATGATATAGAACCAATTCGGAAGGTTCCCTTTGGCTGGTCATTTACCGAAGATATGAGAGGGGGACTATACTTGTGCGTCGTTATGAAGAAGCGTAAATATAAATATGTACCTGTACGAACGAAAGCTGTGAGAATTGAACGAGTGTAATCACTACTAGTGGCGCAGAGATACATTTTCTGCGTTAAGACTACTAGATGTGGTCCTATAGAAGATGGATGCACACTGACGGAACCCAACCTCCAGTCGTCTGCCTTTATACTATGCCTCCTAGATCGACCCTTCTAAGTTGGATTGTGGCAAACAATGGACCAAATAAATAGACGCGACATCGTTGGTTCATTTTTGACGCCCTGTTATCAGGCTCAAGCAGAGACCCTGAAGACCACAGATCTAGTTAACTTTTCTCGCTGAGCAAGTGACCTTGACTCTATGTACTAGCTCTGGACACTGCACGCGGACGCAAACTCTCACAGGAGGGGCTCCGCATGGCTTACTGCGGCGGCGAACGCGAGCGGTAACTTCAAGGCTATCCAGGATACCTCTGAGTCGTGTACATGGAAAGTTTCTGGGGACAAAATCTCAAGCCTGTGGTACGTCGTAACTCTGGGCCTACTTGCCTGAACACACTGGAGTCGACACGGGTCACCAATTCGCAGGCACTCTCTATGATATCAATGTATGATGGATATCAAGATACCTCGTATGGCCCGACGCCTTAAATGATCCATTACCCACTTGACATGACGAATACAATAGCGTGTCCGAAGGGAACAGCGATATCCTCTCACGAAACCATCAATCTGGACGGATTCCTTCCACACTTCTACATACCTCTATCATCCATATGGCATTCACTCTTGAAAGAGTCTATCAATAAGCAAATGCGAGCAATTTCCAATCAGATCGTTTTCAATCCTGCACTATATAAGTGGACAAGCAGCTAGGATCTCCCAATCTCTCATCAACCTACGCTATTTTTCTTATCCCAAATGGCCCAGGAAGTGAAACTCGAGTACAATGCGAAGGGCATGCCTTTCCGCAGACTTGGTAATACTGGTCTGCGTGTACCTATCTTTTCTCTAGGAGGATGTGAGTAATCATTGTGCGCTCGCGCATATACTCTGATGTGCAAGTATGAACAGGGCTCACACTTGGTCGTACCGTCAAGGGCGATTCTGCCACGGTACGACACACAGCCAATTGGGATACAACCTGTATGCTGAATAACATTTTGTCATTTCCAGGATATCATCAAGGTCGCGTTTGAAAATGGTATCAACATGATCGATACCGCCGAACTTTACGCCAAAGGAGAGTCTGAGATAGCCATGTAAGGGATCATATCGGCGGCATCTGATGCCATTTGTACTGATTCAATGCGTACTTCATTCCTTAGTGGACGCTCTATCAAGGATCTCGGACTCCGCCGAACTGACCTTATTATCTCAACCAAGCTTTTCTGGGGTCTTCGCAGGGGGCCGAACGATGGGGGCCTTTCCAGGAAGCAGTAAGTGATGGGCTTCTGGACAAGGCCGAAAAGAAACATAACATGCATTGCTTCAGTATCATCGAGGGAACGAAGGAAGCTTTGGAGCGTCTCCAGATGGATTATGTGGACGTGATCTTTGCCCACCGTCCGGATCCCACTAGTACGTTCAGATCATCGGAAGTGTATGAACTTACCTACACTTATATCGTAGTTCCGATGGAGGAGGTTGTACGCGCATTCAACTGGGTTATAGAGAAGGGATGGGTATGAATATCTGTCAATCTGCTTGAAGAATCAGGACTGATCCTGAGCTCAGGCATTCTACTGGGGTACCTCGGAATGGAGTGCTCGGGAGATCGAGGAAGCGTTCCGTGAGCCATTTGAATGTAGCTAATTGTGTCTAGTATTAATGGATCACCCATAACAGATGTCGCGAGCAAGCTCAACCTGATCCCTCCTGCTGCGGAGCAGTGCGAGCACCATATGTTCCATCGCGAGCGTCCAGAGAAGGAATACGAGTGCGTCACTTCGAAATATCTTATTTTGTGCGTGCTGACTTATTTTGGTAGGCCGTTGTATCGTAAGTACGACTATGGGACCACCGTGTTCTCAGGGCTCGCGGAAGGCATTCTGACTGGCAAGGTCCGATGATTTGAGTTACTCTACTATTTCTTTACTCACGCTTCTATTGTAGTACAATGACGGCATTCCTAAGGACTCTCGCTTTGGTAGGGAGCCTGAACATGACGAGGAAAGAGCTAGCCTTGCGTCAGAAGAAGGACAGGCGAAGATCAAGAAAGTCAGGGAACTTGCTGTGTTTGCTGAGAAAGGTATGTTATCCGCGCCTTCCATCTTAATCGCATTTCAATGGACCTGTATGGTAGAACTCAACTGCAAAGTCTCGCACCTGGCGCTTGCCTGGCTTGTCATCAAGCCTCACACGTCGACCATCATCTTGGGCGCAAGCAAGCCAGAGCAGATATTGGATAATCTGAAGGCACTGGATGTCCTTCCAAAGTTGACTCCGACTGTCCTTGAAAAGATCGAAGAGATATTGGCAACCAAGCCTAGTTCAGTTGTAAGCTGCTCCGCCTTCGCATGATTGAATCTTTTTGTGATGATGATTGATTTCCCGATTATCTAGAACCTGTACGGAAGATTTCCTCTGGCCAGCCATTGGCCCAAGATGTGAAGATAATACCTGGAGATGCTGGAGAAGCACACAGTTGCATCAATGACGGCGATTATCACTAGACATTCTAAGGTGGTTTAGTTGAGATTTTACTGGATCTAGGCATTCAACTTTGATGCTATGTCCCTATCCACCTTTCCGCCGTTCTCCATCAGTACTCAGGCTGTCAATGAGATCTTACTGCGTACTATGAGACCGACCTATCTATGATTCATCCTGAGATAGCCCTGTCTACGCCGTATTCGTCATGCAAACTGCGTCTTGAATTGTACAAGTTATTGCTCGTGCTACTTTCACAAGGCGAGGGCTCGGGAACAAACAACAGGCCAAACATGAATTTTTTCGCCAAATTAGCGCTTCAGCTGCGCGACGATTTTGCTCCATTGCTCGAGCGCTCGCCGGCGTGAACGGAGCGACCACATTTGAGTCTTGACATCTTCCTCTTCGTCCAACTTCGCAGGTTCTACAATCATCATATCAGCAGTGCTTAGGTAGGAATGGAATGGCAGTCCATTGTGTTCATACATCACCATGGTAATCAACTTCTTATCGAGTTCAGACTTTCAGTTGCTGCGTGCGGGCACAGCACCTTTTCCATCTTTAGAGAGATAAGTGATCAATGCTTCAGAAATGCTGTTCTAATGCATCCCTAGTCCACACTATTTTGCGAGGGCCTAATCTGAGTCGTCGCACAATCATGGACAATGAGTCAGAGAGTGGGCTTAAGTTTACACTGAATTGCGATACGACCGTCAACGTTCAACGCAACACTGGCAACAACTACTCCACGGTGAGCTTGGTGGTGCACCCAGGTAACTATGTATGTGATCTCAACTGATTGGTATCTACTCTGACATATTTCAGATTTCAAGGACAGGATAGGGTATACATCCAATACTGTATGAGATATCTGATGGTCGTGTACGGCAACATAAGTCATAAGGCGAGATTGAAATATCGACAGTTGTGGAAGCCCCAAGTTTACCACGGAATGCCTGTATTCAATTTGACGAGTGCGTGTAATCTTCCCCCTCAGCTATAGCAATTAAAATCTACTCCTATTTAAGTACCGTCTACTAGCCCGATCATAACATATACCGGGGAATGGTTGGATTCTGAAGAGGAGGATAATTATTGGTCTTCCTACATGAATGGAACATTTCATTCTACTCAAGACTATGTAAGTTCTATTCCTGTTGCTACTCGAAACCCCTGAATGTTCGTGCCTGACCAGGAATACTATAGGGCGCAACAGCTACTCTTAGGTTCAATGGGTCGGCAGTGTATATCTTTGGTTCTCGTAGGCCTGATCGTGTACGTCATCTTAGTCTGATCATGTACGCCATGCTATATCTATCATCGCAGGGAGAGTATGCAGTGGATCTCGACGGATTGACAACTACAGCGAGTGGATACAGTAACAACCTGACATTCAACGTCACATTGTTCAGCGCGACCGATCTCGACGACACCGAACATCAAGTGGCGCTGAAGAATATGTTCAGCTCTCCGGCTGCCGCGTGGGTTGACCTCAATTACGTCGTTGTGACATCAGGAGATGGGAACCCGCAGTATGTATTGTTTGCATTCCCCGTTCAAACAATACAATAATTTATGACAACGACCTAGGACTCAATCAATCGATATTTCTTTGGACGATGGCGCACCGAACATCACGTATAGCAGCGGTTGGGATACTCAAATATATGGACTCACGTATTTCTATTATACAGGCACGAGACAGTGAGTTTGAACAATTGTGCCTTCAGGATATGACTGAAGCTCTTGGATCAAAGTCGAACTAACGGGGAAGGAGAAACGGCATCTATTGTGTTCTATGGTAACGCCATAACGCTTTACGGGCTTACGGCAAGCTACCATGGCACGTTCTCTGTATCGCTGGATGGCAGCTATCCACCTCTTGTGCTCAATGGCACTACGCCTGTGAACGTATTGCGCTTCCGTAATATCCTCGTGAGTGGTGGTTTTATTTGCTCTGGAGTATATTGATCCTCGTCTCCCTTGCGTTTCGTACATAGTACTATGCCGGCGGGTTGTCTGATGGCCAGCATAATCTAACACTGATAAATGTAAACTCCCCGTATCACGTGGACTTGGATCAGGCTGTTGTTTCCAGGTGGTCACTATCAGAATCCAATCCCTCGGCTGTCCAAACACCCTCACAGAGTGCACCCATGGTATCAGAAACGACCGTCAGCTTTGGACAAAGGTTTGTGCTTGTATAGGCTTTCAGATATACCATCCTACTCAGAACTCTTCCAACTAGCTCCTCAAATTCCATTAAGACTAGCTTTGTAATCGTCATGTCCGTGCTAGTCCCCACATTGTTTCTTGCATTCGCGGGACTAGGGGTGTATCTAATCCTGCGCCGTCGGCCCAAGCTTACCCCGGGTCGCATACGGTCAAATGATTCAATTTTACTGGAGGAAGAGGAGACCAGGGAGACTCCGATCATTGATATTATGAGGGAGCAAAGTGTAGTCGACTCTAATCAAGCTGTTGCATCTTGGAAAGCACCATCTACTGTCGGTAGCCAAGCTCTATACTTTGTTCCTGCGAACTTATGAAGCCTGGTTTCTTGACAGATTTACACCCCTCCTCCGCACGAGCGGCGTCCAAACTTTTCTCGGCTCGAGGATCCTAAAAGGTTGTTATAGCTATGACAAGACGAGACCTTGACGCGTATGTTGTCATCTCAGCTGTGCATCCTTCTCAATCTATATATACATCACTTTTAGCCAGATTTTCATCAACTCACTAACAAGTGGATGGCTTATGCTGTAAGATTGTGCTACGAAACCGGACATCTCCCATCCTTTTAATTGGTTATGAAGGTTGGACTCGGAACGGACTAGTAGAGCAAGGTACGATCATACATAGTGCTTGGTACATAGTATGTGATGTCGTGGGCATTCCAACATTTGATGATAGCACAGATGCTGATGTAGCGGAGCAACTCGTGCCGCAGGTTCCTTGTTAATGCCACTCTGGACAATGATGATTGTGCGATGGTTCAACATCAAATCATGATCGATACCATTATTCATCTATGTGGGGGTCTACAGCATGCATCACATCAAGTTATCCACTCTTTATGGCAACATGATTGAAGTCCGACAAAGTCCCAGACCAAGTCTGATTGGTCAATGGTCACTGTATGAGCGCCATGTTCATGTTGATAAAGCTTTTGCAGTTGTTTCACAGATCTGCGATTCTAAAACATTTACAATCTAGAATGGTTACCGATTCCAGTTACTTGTACAGGTAGAAGAAAGAAACGAGGAGGCTGGGCTGAAAGTATTTTGACCACTGACAACGCACCAAAGCAAAACTTTCAGCAAACAAGATTCGCACGAGCTTGAGGCTGATGCGACTCAGTCTGTGACATCCGGACACAGCCTTTTCTCCCGCATTTTTACGTGTACGTAGAGCCTCATGCACAGCTTCAAACATCGTCGCCAGCTGTCCGGTATTTTATTTTGCTCATCATATTGTTGCCTATTTTGTGCCCCAGTTTCAGCTCGGTCTCGATCATCAGTCTACAACTGTATAATAGCAACTGGGTGTCGTATGATAGTGAGTTCGCCATTCAACTTATTGCTACAATGGATGAACCTTACGCAGCGCGCTGCTCTCGATCAGGATAACAAGTATAATTCCACCTTTAGTGGGAACGAACATATTTTCCTGTTTCCTAGGTGCTGTCGTCAACGGTTTCCAAAGCAAGATCGCTATTGAAATTTCAATTTCTGCGTGAGGGCCGCAACGTTAATGCACTGTGTGGCACTTGATCATGATATAGTACGTATCATCTTATATCTGGATCAGATGTATGGCGGCTCAACTCAACTGCTAACAGGGAACTTGCCAGTGCGATGCACCTTTTGACTCAATTTCAGCGTTGATTAACACTCGGTGAGAATCTGTACAATATTCTCACAAGTATTGATGTTGCCAAGGTGGAAGCCGTATATTTGTCCCCACAGGCAGTGTTATATCACGTAGCATAACCTCAAATCTGACGGAACAAGAACCAGATCAAGTGGAACGCCGTTTGAGCTAAGTACACGGAAGCCGGCGTCATATTTATACTCATGACTTGTACAGCTATAAGTATTGCGGACGGCACATAGCGATCTCCCCTACCTCTCAACGGTAGACCCAGACGCTTTCTAGAGGGATGCCCGTGTTCAATCTGACTAGTACGTTCACTTCTTTTTATCCCTCAGCGGATCATAATTCAATACTAGTATGACCTTGCAGTACCGGACACTAGTCCACTCATTGTGTACGATGGGACATGGGTGGATTCTAACCAGGCTGACCCCGATCGGTTGGATTATGTCAACGGCACGTTTCATGCCACACAACAATATGTGAGTGATTCGCTATCTTGTTACTCCCTTCATAGGGTTCAAGTTGTGAATGTTAACGAGAGCAAATCAGGGAGCCTCAGCGACTCTCATCTTCAACGGATCGGCCGTCTACGTTTTCGGTGCTCGGAGAGTAAACCATGTACGCCTTTCACACAAAGATTCGTCTCATTATATTCACGGATACCATCCATAGAACCTTTATACGACAACTCTTGACGGGGTGTCGACTCCTCCTGTGGACGGTCAAAGTAATGGTCCTAGATTCAATTCATCGTTGTTCAATGCGACAAACTTGGGTGGAAATCAACATCAACTCGTATTACGAAATACGTTTATTAGCTCTGCTTCCCCCTTCGTCGACATCGATTACATGGTCATCACGTCAGGAGACGGAAATGCACAGTGCGTATCATGATTTCTGTCAATTTATGCCACTATACATTCTCGCGGTCTCATCTACGTATTCAGAACCCAATCAACTGACGTCTGGCTAGACGATGGAGCGCACAATGTCACCTACTCAGATGGGTGGGATACATCCCCGAATGGGTTTGAGACCGAGTACTACATGAATACTATGCAGTAAGTTTCACGTCTGCCAGTATTTATTTCTTTGTATCAACCTCAGAATCAGTCGAACCAATGTGAATGGGGCGTCAGCAACTCTGTTGTTCAACGGCAGTGCGATCACCGTGTACGGTGCTACATCCACGAACCACGGGCTATTCTCGGTCTCGCTCGATGGCAGCGATTCACCTCTCCTGTTGAATGGCTCTGCACCGGTGTTTCGTCCCCAGAATATGCTAGTGAGTGTTCTATTCTCCGCAGATGCAACCTGTGCTACTAGTGACGAAGGGGATTGATGAAATATGTCCCCTCTGTGCGCAGTACTATGCAGGTGGATTGTCCGACGATGTACACAACCTCACGTTCACAAACACAGACACACATGGAAACTCGTTCGACTTAGATAAATTCGTGGTCTCTACGTGGCCGAAGTTGGTGACTAATATCTCCACTAGTAACACGATAGAGGTACCGAAGGCAACGGCCTCCAATGCTCTGACTACGAATCCAAGGTATATAATCTACCTATTGGTTGTTCCTTTTTATAGTTAACTTATGACCTCGCAAGTCAGTCACAAAGGAATAGTAGCCCTGGGATCATCGCCGCATGTGTCATTCTGGCTGCGGCTATCCTATTACTCGGGGGTGTAGGGATATGCCTGTTCCTGCAACGTCGGAATAGCACCACAAAGGTTCACATTATTCAAGTTGCCAGGAAGTCAAAATCCGTAAATTCCAAGACAATGAGCGAGACCTGTATCACAGATACTATCTCGGAACGTACAGCAAGTTCTATCTCAATTCAATGTGCTGCATCCTACCCTAAATCCTACTGGGGTCAGTGAACCTCCAAAAGTGGGATAGACATTCGTTATTTAATCATTCTGACGTCTTTCGGTTTCATTGCGCTTACAGATTAGCTCTACAAGTTTGGATTACGGACGTAAACCCGGGTGGAATTTTGCTACTGGCGTTCGCGTACTATGCGGTATGGGTACTCACAACTAGAGTAGACCAAAGAATTAAAAGAAAGTCTCAGTTCCGGCTCACGTGAAGAGGAAACTGAGGTGTAATCTGGGCCTCGTGGTGTGGCGCTGCAACTATGAAAACATCTGTAAAAGAAAAGTAATGAATTTGACCAGGTCCGATGTATGGATTCAACCCCAGTCAAAAATCGAACCAACCTCATCCTTCCTGAGTCACCGCGATATGCCGGGTAGAAGACGCCGTAAGCGATCGTATGAGGTCATAATATTTAGACAAAATATATGACCTAGAATGACCATATCCTACTCTGTCCACCTGGGTAGATACCAGTAGATACCAATAGATTTGTTTTCACTCCAGTAGATATTTCCGTGCAATATAAATTCATTTTTCCATTTTATCTACCACCATCTATCCCTATCTACTGTGAATTACCCTCAAATGACTAGGTATACCTCAATCTGACCAGCCAATTTCCTGGCGTTCCAAACCGCCCTACTCTGCCCACATCCCACCCCTGCTACCGCCTATCCAGTACCGCTCGTACGACTCTATCCGGCCTCATCCACCCTTGACTGCGTCTGCCTCTATTCACCCCCATCCACCCTCCGCTAC